>CAAKHC010013801.1:26891-44247 GCA_901007825.1 Macroramphosus scolopax | reverse complement strand
GAAGGTAGACCTTGGCATTGGCCTCCTTAAAGCCCACTGTGGCGTAAACCGCAGAGAACGGGATACGGCAGTCCCCTGGGAGAGAGAGAGAGAGAGAGAGAGAGAGAGAGAGAGAGAGAGAGAGAGAGAGAGAGAGAGAGAGAGAGAGAGAGAGAGGCGGGAGGTTTGTTCAAGTAGGAGTTGAGGAGGCTGCATGGTGGGAGAATCTGCCTTTGTTCAAGAGTTTCATGCTTTACTAGTTTCTGAGATCAAGAGGAAAAGTCCACGCTCATCCTGTTGCACTTTGGAGGCTCAGGGCAGTCAGAAATATCTTCTTTGTCTTATTTCCATCTTAGTCGAAGGATGGGAGCCACTTTTCTCCAGACCTGCCTGGTGGCTCCGGGGGTTTGAGCCCCAGCCATCTCTGGAGTTACCTGTTCTCTGGGATGCTGTATAAACCGTAACCCGTAGCAACATGAGTCTGGTGTTGGGATGGGCCACATACACACCTAAGTAGTTTCCCTCGTAGTCGGTCTCCTCCTCCTCTATGTCCAGCTCTCTGGTGTCCAAGCTCTCCACAAGGTCGGCCATCGTGATACCGTCGGGTTCATCCGCTGGGGTGTCATAAACGTCAGAGTTCACCAGGTTGATGCTACTGATGGTTGGCTGAGCCGTACCCAGCATGCTTAGCAGTCCGTGCCCCGAGCAGGGCTCGCCTAGAGGAGAGGAGAGGAGAGGAGAGGAGAGGAGAGGAGAGGAGAGGGTAAATGACTGTGATTGTGTTAACCTCTTCAGAGGAGGTAATCAGTCGTCCTATCACCAAACACAGGTGAACTACCAACATGTTCACAGCTGTAGGACTCCGTCTGTCTGCTCGGTGACCTCATCGACTGCACCCTTGTGAGTCAGGGAGGAGAAAGTGTTGAGGTGTTTGCTGTGTAAAACAACATCATCACGCTGAGTAAGACGTTGAATACTTAGATCTTAAAGACACAAGCACGACACACAAGTTCACCTGCAGCAAGAAGAGTGTGTTCACCTACATCAGACAAACTTAACTCGCCCTCAGGCGGTGAAGACTCAACACAGCCTGCGCTGCAAGAACAAACGTATTGATTCTGGATTCTGCTTGTCACCTTGAAGGCCCCGTTCATGACCCTCAACACCTCCGTGTCTCTCGGCCCTCCTTCACACCTACGACACCTCCCTCGCCTTGTTTACAATAAGCAAAGAGAAACCGCACTCTGTTCCTTGTCCGCCTTGTACTGTACCTAACCAGTACGAACCACCGAGGGTCAGCCACAGAGAACTTGTTCAACCTGTTTTTGGATAACACCTCACGTCGTTGCTACACTGCGACTCCGACTTCACTTTCAGCCCCGAGAGCAGCCGGCTGTGAAATCACACTGGGGAAATAAAAAAAAGGAACAATAAAAAGGACCCATAATGTCATTCAGGAGTGCTGCACGCGGTCCATTAACACGACTCCATCCCTGCAAGACACAGCGGAGGAGGAACCAATTAGAGGAAGAAAGGGAAGCCACTTAAAAGGCCGTTTTAGTGGGATTTTCACTGCATTTCTTTATGCAGAACGTCACCGTGGAGCCTTTTCTAGTTAGTCTGTGTTTATAAGTTCAACTCAGCTGCTGTCCAGGACTGTTTCAGTATTACGGCTGAATTCCTTTTGGAAATACATCATATTGATTCGGCCCCTCGTCTCTAACGGCTCCCTGAAGTACCTCGTGTTCTCTTCTCCTTTAAACACAGTTTATATTTCTTTAAATGTGCTGTGAGGCCGTAAAGCCTGGACATCGATCATCTCTCTCTCAAACTGCCTCTGTTACTTTTTTGTCGGCGTCTTACCGCTTAACTACAAACTGTTTGTCCTTCATCATTGATCCGACCTGTCGTGTCCGTCTGTAGTTTTTTGGAGAAGAGAACTTTGTTCCTCATGTACGTTTCGTTTACTTGCAGGCACCTTCAATTCACCACATTCATGCCCCCAATATAAACTGCCTAATATTATATATAATATAACACCTAGTAAAAACCTACTTCTCTTCTGTCCCTGCAGTTAAAACACTCGATACTGGAGCTGAAACTGTCCCTGAGAGTTAACTATCACATGAGCAGGCCGACCAGCAGATAACAGCTTGACAGTAAACATGGCCGCTGCTGAGCAGGATCCAACACGCTCACACAGAGTCGCTGCCAGTCACCCGCTGCCGGCGGTGACTCCACGTCTGACTGGGTCACCGAGTCTTTTCATTCATCCAGTCGCTGTTGTTTATTAAACAACGCTGCTGATGTCATTGGGACGGTTTAAAGCCTTTTTTGTTTAATATATATAGTTAGTTACCGTGGTGATCAGACAACAGACTGCTGGACACGACCGATTGGAAAGAAATCAAATCACTATTTACCATTTAAAGTGTGCTGGTCATTGGCTCTAAAAGCAAAAAAGAAATGCACTGTGTGGGGAACGTCGTTCCCAAACTGGGGTCTGGGGACCCCCAGGGGTCCTTGAGAGTCTTACAGGGGGTCCTCAGCAAAATGAGGAATAAACACAACAAGACAGATATAGAATAATTATAAATATAGTTTCTCCTCATTTAAAAGGTAAATTTTGTGTCTTTTCTGGTCAATTTCCTGCTAATTTACAGTGTTTTTGAGGCACTGGATCAGCGTTACTGATTCTTGTAAAGGGCGTCCTGACCGCAGCCTTGAGACAAATATGAACATAAGGGTCCCATTTGCTTTGCAAGCATTCACATTAATGAATGTGACAGGATGCAAATGAAAAGGACGTATATGATGCAGCAATGCCACTGATGGACTGAGAAGTCTTCCGACTGTTTGAATATCAATCTCAGTTTCGGGTGAGGTATTTATGCCACTGCAGTTATCTCCCTGCTCTAAGAATACTCCTGACCTCCGGCTTGACCCACAACTGCAGGAGCACCCGGCCTGTTGGGTGCAGTTTGAATGTCTGCACGCACACGCAGGCACAAAGACGCCTGTAACGATCCGTCTGTTCGTGGCACGGCGGAGAGACGACGATGATATACTGGGACTGTGCAGGAGTTATCTCTTCACTCCTTTCTCAGCCTACTTCCTGCTTCCTGTGCTGTTGTCATGGCGATAGTTTTAAGCCCGCCAGCTTATACGAATATGAGCAGAAGCAGATAAAGTTGCTCGCCTTCTCCCTTCATGTGCTCACATCCCTCACAAATGTCACTTGGTTGGAATCAGCATGCTGTGAGGGAGAAGGGAAGGAATGCTGAGTGGGAGAAGACGTGCGGAGGTTCGGTGGCATGTGGTGAAGATTAAATTGTTATTATAAGAGTACGACAGGCTCATGTAGCTCCTGGGAAGCGTCTCACACTCAGCACCAACGAGCCACTACAACATATCACTGAATGCCATGATACATTTGATTTTATTTATTGTGTATTTCCTCATTTGACCTTGTGAAATGAGGAAATAAAAAAGATATTGACAGACTTGTCACGACGGGACATCGTTCACTGGAATGGAACCAGAGACACTGATGAGATATCAGTTTTCTCCTTGTAACAAGGTCGCTTTGCAAACAAGCTTATCATTAGTTGATGTTTTATTAATTATTAATCTATGAGTGTTTTATAGCCGCTGGTATGAACCATTAATTAAGCTATTTAAGATATTGTGAGGTGTCATGTTTGACTGATGTTGATGGTCCCACAGGCGATGAAGATCAAGATTGTTTTTATTCTCTCGTGATAAAAGACAATGAGCTCTTCCTGGTCGCCTTCCTATTATTGATGGAACAGAAGCAGATAAACGTTCAACATTTCGTCATCTTATCTTGTAAATCTACATTTCATAAAGCCTCACTGATAGAAGACTAATAATTACTGCAGATCACAGCAGGTTAATCCACGATAATCAATACAGGTGATTCATTCCTTCTTTAACAGCGGTTCCACTCAGAGACGTCGCTGGTGTTGTTAACTTGTCATAAAACAAATGACTTCCCTCTGTGGGAAATAAGGAAAGAATGAGTGTGTTGGTGTGTGTGCAGCAGCTCCTCCGGTCGTCGGACACAGGAAGACCGGGTCACCGTTTCCTTCAGTATCGGCGGACTGAAACCTCCCTTATCGCTGTTTCTTTAGACCCGACTTAGAGTTCAGCCAGGAAGTCGTCTGCACTGCAGCCACATGTTTGATTCAAGGCCAAACATTCTGGATCTGTGTGGAACCTTTTACACAGCATCTGCCCGGCTGTCCTTCAGCTTGAATTAGACTCTCACATCCCTGTCAATCGAGGGTATCACCCTCCAGCACGTCATGCTAAGGAAGTTAGCATTTCCTTGTTTCTGTCAATCGGGGTGGACACCCCAACATTCTGGTGATTCGTCGCCCCCTATTGGTTCGGAGTGTAAAATAGGAGGCGTCAGCTCGTCTACAAACTATACCTTTAAATCAGCGATGAACATCGTTGTTCCCTGTTGGAACACCACTGTTGGAGCGCCAGCTACCCTCCTTATTTAGCTGAACTCCTTTCAAATGTCCCTACTTTTGTTCCTGCACACCCACTTTTCTTCCGAGACGTGCTGAAATCAAAAATGTCAAATTACTGGCGAGAACACTGGAGGCGGACTGAACATCTATGTCAACATCCGCCGAGGTGTCGTCACAAATTGCTCCTGAAGTGTCGAGGAGAGAAATAAATAACTTGTGAAATGTCTCATCTATTCCTGGACGTGTGAGAACAAGCTTGACGTTGTCAAGAATTCAGAAAAGAGAGAGAGAGAGAGATTAAATAATCCGATGGATACTAACACAGAACTTGTATTTTCATTACCTTTGTAAGCGTAGGACATTTACACACACATGCACATATACAATACAGAGCACATAAACATCGCTTGGCATTTACAGACCGTGTGGTGCCAAGCTCCTCGTGGCGCAGATGGTACAAAGAGAGAGAGAGAGGGAAGATGGATGGAGGAAGAGAGAGAAGAGACAAGAGGTCTGTGACACCTCTCTTCTCAGCCCACACTAAAGCTGCCTATTATCTAATCCTTCACGCCACAGAAAGAAAAAAAAAAAGGGGGATAGGGGTGGTCAGAGAGAGCAAGACAAACAGTAGACGCCAGTAAAAAAGAGAGAGAGGGAGCGATCGTCATCATCACCAGAGCGGCGGTGACACAAGGCGTCATTGTACTGGAGGAGAGAGGGAGCTGCTCTCTCTGTCCTCCCAGGCCAAACAACCCAGTCTGGTTTACGTCTGGGAGTGACTGCAGGTCTCCATGATCCCTGTAACAGGGCAGAGAGTGAAGAGCGTGTTTGTGCTCTTGACTTTAAACCGTCAGCTCACTGTAATTACCATCGAGAGCCTGGCCACCAACCCCGGTACGGTCAGGGCACGACAATAACAAGTGTTGTTGAGCAGCGCCTCCATCCAGGAGTGTCAACAGCCTTTTATTGGGACTTCTTCTTCTTACAGAGGAAAGAACTTATATGAACGCTATCGTCAACATCGTTCCCAGATCCAATGATACCAACACTCACTGGCTTTAATAACTATCATCCATCCGACTAACCATCAGGCTGGTTGGAGCGCCGAGGTTCAGACACTCGGTGTCTGCGGTCGAGGAGCCGGTTTATCTACTGATGTTGAGTATGTTGTTCCTCATAGCTGCAAGCACTGGTTTAATTAGAGGTTTGGACGAGTTGGTCACAAACTTGATGACTTCAGACCGACTTGACAAGGTCATCGATCTTTGATTTGATCTGACAGACACTGATTGAGTCACGTCTGAGTCGTGGGTCCGTGCAGCACCCGAGAGACTGAGACCCCGTTCCTGAACCTGCAGGTTCTAAATGTCTTTAGAACAAAGTTCCACACTTGTGACTTGCTTGAAACTTGACCTAATAGGACAAATCTATGAGCGGGTCCACAACTGGTGATAAGACATACTGTGTACTACTGTATGTTAACCTGATGTGATTATATTAATCAGGTGATAAGACTCCTCCCCCTTTCTGCCACCAGTACCTGCAGCAGTTCAATGGGCTTCCTGCAGCCGGGGGGGGGTCAACCTGTGGAGACCTCCAGCAATGCTATAAATATCAGCCTTATCTCATTGTGCAGACAAAGATATCTGTTTGGAGATCCTTTTACTTTGAGGCTTGTTGTGGTGACAGTGGTTATAAATCTGACCGGACGTCGGAGCCTCTTCAACAAACCCAACCAGAGAAACTCAAGGTTAAACTGGCAGATCACTTCTTCTTTGCAACTGATTAACTCGGGAGTTGCTTTTTTTATTTTGTTTGTCCACAGTTGCAAAAACGTCTGCTGCTGCACAACCTCTGTAGCTTTGATTGAAATGATGAACCACCAGCCCCTTCAGTAGCTGTGACGCTGTGATGCAGCACTGAAACACTCCCAGCTGAACGACCCCAAACAGTGTTTGAACAACCCACAGATCATCATGTTTTTTAGACTTTGGTTGGAAGTTCAAACCAGGTTGCCCATATGGGAGGAGGGTGAGACGGTCGTCCACATCTGGAATAAATTTAAGAATACTTTAAATTCTTCTTACTGGAAAGAAGAAAAAAAGAGTTTAAACTCTCATAACTTTACATGTTGAAGTCCAGCTCAGCATTATCGGGCTGCATGCAACGGATCAGTGTGGTGAACACACACACAGAGAGCCGAAGGCAGGAGTGTGTATGTGTGTGTGTTTGTGTGTTTGTGTGTTTGTGTGGTAGGAACAAGCCGCAGAGAAATAAAATGAAGCAAAGTATCTCCAGTCATCCGAAGACATTCCAGCTGGATCAACCGACTTTCACAAGCGGAGATGAGAAATGAAACACACCTGTGGATTCTTACACAACGTGTGATACACACACACACACATACACACACGGTTGCTGTTGGCAACTCTCTCAACATATTAACTTCACATGCAGCTAGTCAAGGATTCTCACAGACGTCTCTAGAAGCACAGCTGCACACTGTGTTGTTACATATTGGACAGCAACAAAGAAGAAGAAACTGCAGGCAGCTTCTGTTTGTTGCAGGAGCACCAAGAATAATAGCAGACTTGGACATACTGTACATTCTCCTGCATGATCCCACTGACAACCCAAACCCAAGGGGTGTCACAGAGACACATATCCTCCTGAGCCCCTGGACACAAATAGATCCCAGCAGAGTCAAACAGACAGAGAGAGAGAGAGAGAGGGAGAGAGACGTTACCAACCTGCTCAGTCTGTGGACGTGCAGTCCACATGTTGCCTGATCTGATCTGATCTGATCCACCTGGCTTCACTCAACGGGACAAACTCCTCACCTGAGCAGCCAAACACTCTGCACAGTGGCAGCAGACACTTCGACCTCTACTTCTTCTGTTCTGAAAAAATTGTGTCTGAGGGAAAACTAACACTCAACTCCGTAGCACTGCTGCGAGAGGGCGGGGCCTGTGCAGCTCTGAGCCAATCACAGGAGGAGGGCTCCGCCCACTGACGGTTTTCCATTGGATGGAGAGAAAAGTGCAGGATTTTGGTGAAGTAGAAGGAGGAGGAGTTCCTCTGGGGAGAAATTACTGGTTCTGGTGTGGCTATTATCTCATCCTGGCACAGTCACTTTCTCCCTCGGGCTTGCACGAATTCCCACCGTGTGTGTGTGTGCGTGTGTGTGTGTGGTTGTGCATCGTCTGAATGTGTATTTCTTTCTTTCTTTGAACAAACAACCAAACAAGAACCATAAGTGCCAAGAATAAAAAAAGACCTGGTTAGATTTATAGAAACACACGTGTAAGAAGAAGAAGAACAATAAATAAAACAATGATTTCAACTATAATTTGTGTAATTAATGTGTCGGTTCCTGCTTGAATGAGCTCTCCTCAAATAAGCTGCATAAATATCAACACACGTTCACGAGCAAAAATCACCATTGGGTGTCTTCCCCCATCGTGTGGACGAAATGAGGTACTGCACTGTATCCGGACAACACCCACACCCACACAGCTGTTACTAAGGTGTGTGTACACCTATGACAGAGACTTTAACCTGCACTTGTCCACACCCTGGAGCACAGTCCAGGCTGACAGTAATATCCACTCACCAGTTGTTTAGAAGTTATTATAGAGAAATGTAGGACTGAAACAATAGAAATAACTGTGGTGGATGTGTCGTATGAACAATCGTAAAATAATAAAGACATATGTGAGACCTAATTTATGAAACATGGCAGGTTGCAGCCAAAAACAGACCACATAGCGACATAAAGCTGTGACAGTGTTGTCGTTATTAACTGCTATTCCCCCAGCGACTGTCTACTTTGTAGATGTGAAATCATTACCTGCATTGTTAGGAGCCCTTTAATGTTTATAGATTACAGAGGAGCAAATGTCAGATATTCAGAGGTTTGAACATAAAGAGACTCGTTCCCCAAATACACACCAACTGGCAAAAAATCACAGAACCAATGAGGCAGCTACATACCAGATGTGAGGAAAAAAAATGTGTCACAGAGGCTGTGAAAGTGTCCTGCGTCTCGTCTCTCCACAAGTAACACCTCTATCTCCCCGGTTTCTATTTGTGTTCCTCTCTTTTGCGCTCCCTTTCACATCATGATTCAGTGGCCATAAACATAATGGCATCTGCTGGTGGACAGGGCAAAGGGCAGAGAGATAGCAGGATACGAAACATGCAGAAGCCCATCGATGCGGTGAACAGAGAGATGAATGGCACGTTTTGATGATGTCAGTAAAAACATAAAAGTATAAGGAACTTTCTTTCAAAATTGAGAGGACAGCAGAATTCCAGACGATGACAATAATGTCTTCTGGTTATCGTCTTGGTGACGCTGGTTGTTAGGCTTGCTGTATATTCAAGCGTATATTCTATGTATATTAACCTGGGTCACTTGTCATCAGCAAACGACACGCCGCAGTAGGCATGCTAACATGTGGCTTATCTTACTGCCACATTACACCTCAGGTTCCGCTCCATTGCAGCCTCAGCCCGGAATAAAAAAGGGGAATGCTGCAGGTGCACAGAGGAGAACTAGTAAATCTGATCATACTCCTTCTATATAAGCTTCTCTGCACTGGCTCCCTCCAGAGTCCAGAATATAATTTACCATCCTCCCCTTTGCAAACAACTTCCATAAAAGTCAGGCACGGTCGTATCTCAAAGGGGTTCACAGAACCTTATTACCGCTAGAACACTGTGATCCCAGGCTGCAGAGTCTCCAAAACTGGAAGGGGAGGCAAAGCTTTCCTCTATACTTCTTCCTGTTTCCGTTACGACTACTACTACTACTACTACTACTAATACTAATAATAATAAGCACAATATTGCTTTGTGCTTTTCTTCGTCCCTCAACCAAACCAGTCGAGGCAGATGGCCGCCCAACCTGAGTCTGGTTCTTCTAAAGGTTTCTTCATGTTCGATTGTTGTTGTTTTGTTTTTGTTTTGTTTTTTTTTGGGGGGGGGGGCTCTGTAAATCTAGTTAGAAAGAGGCTGGTGTAGAGTCAAGTAAAGGCAACAACTGTTTGTCCAAAGCTTGAGGAAGATGTCTTTCATTCTGGATCCGCTGCAGTGCCACACTTAACCTGCCTCTTGCTGTGCTCTTAACACAAATGGTTTTAACAGAAGTCAGCAGTCAAAGCTGTCCTGAGAGCACCTGTAGGTGGCGCTGCAACGCCGGACCCGCTGTAGCCCCCCCACACCTCCCTCCCTTGACACCACTTCACCTGTTCATGTTGTTTCGCAGAGTGAGGATCCACGCGCTGGATATGCGCCACAACTCGGAGCAGATTTGGACAGTCAGAAGCCAATTTCTTTGTCATTCTCACTTTATTTCACTCACATTTAATCAGGTGTTTGCATGACTACATGCCGACAATGCGCCGTTCCTGCGTGGTGCTTGTGGCTTTTATAAAATTGTCTCGGTTCGGTACAGTGTTAGTTTTCACGCTGGCTGTTGTTTATCCGCTCGTGCCCTTCCCAGGACAGATCACCGCCGCTGCAGCATCACTCCGAACCTGCTTCTGACTCACCGTCACATGTTGCTCCTTTTCCGCTGGTTTGTTTTCGGTCTGAGGTGCAAGCGCAAAGCTGCTGGCAGTCAGGACTCATCAGGACTCGGCACATGAGGACTGCTCATCTTTTATTTTTTATGCAAATCGTTGGTAGATAACAGAATGGGGGGAAGCAAGAGAAGACTTGAGATATTTTAGATTTTATTGGTTCGTAGCCCCACCGTTGTTTTTATTTTTTACGAACGAGATTTTCATCACCAGCCGACATCATTGAGCCACTTTAAAATGCTTGTTGAAGATGAGGCGGATCATCTGGATTGGTCCTAAGAGATTTATATCTCTGTGTTAGGGTCTGGAGAGGTTTGTGACCCGGAAAACTCCAGAACTCTTTTCATCTTCACTGAGAACCCTTGAAATTACGCGCGTAAGGATTTTGGTTTTACGCACGGCGACAGACTCTTGTAAATCTCTGCCACTGCGACTCAGACAGCCATGATGGGAGGACACGGCCGCGGCAAGAGGTTCGAGGAGTCCCAGACCCCGAGTGACTTTTATTGTCAGGGCCAGGCGCGGCCCCGTGTGTAACCGCGGCGACAGCATGCCCTCTTGGCCCAATGTCTCGGAGTGCCTCTCCCCTAACTGCAGCTTGGAGGAGACCTTCAACGCCACCTTTAACAGTGAGTTTGCCTTCCCTCCTCTCAATTACTACTCAATCCCCCTCCTGACGGCAATTACCACCGCATGCACGCTGCTGTTTCTGGTCGGGGTGGTCGGGAACGTCATGACCATTCTGGTGGTCAGCAAGTACCGGGACATGCGCACCACCACCAACCTCTACCTGTGCAGCATGGCGGTATCCGACCTGCTCATCTTCCTCTGTATGCCACTAGACCTCTACCGTATGTGGAGGTACAGGCCCTGGCGCTTTGGGGACGCGCTATGCAAGCTCTTTCAGTTCGTGTCCGAGTCCTGCACCTACTCCACCATCCTCAGCATCACCGCGCTGTCCGTGGAACGCTACATCGCCATCTGCTTCCCCCTGCGCGCCAAGGCTCTGGTGACCAAAAGGCGAGTGCGCGCCCTCATTCTTCTACTCTGGACTGTGTCCCTGTTGAGCGCCGGGCCCGTGTTCATCATGGTGGGAGTTGAGCAGGACAACATGGGACCTCTAAATTACAACTCAGACATGAATGAGACAGACTTCTCCCTGGAGGACAGGGACACCCGGGAGTGTACGATGACGCACTACGCTGTGGAGTCAGGTCTAATGGGCGCCATGGTGTGGTTGAACTCTGTTTTCTTCTTCATGCCGGTGTTCTGTCTCACAGTGCTCTACAGTCTCATCGGCCGCCGGTTGTGGCAGAGACACAGGGAGACAAACATCAGCTCCTGTGTGGCTCACCGGGACAAAAGCAACAGACAGACCATCAAGATGCTCGGTGAGTTTACGCACGATGTGGTTTCGGTTTTAAATAGTGTTTAGATTATACCAACCAATGCACACATCAAGCTGTGTATGTCTACAAGCCTGCATGTAGTTATAGAGGAAGAAAATCTGCATCTAAATTCAGGGAAGCAATTTTGCCCCTCAGTTCTTTATCTCCTGTATCCCTTCATGTGTGACCTCCTCTGCATCGACTACATGTATTAAAATCCTCTCTACCCCCTCCTTCCTTTCCCGTGTTCCACCTCTTCACCTGCTCCTCTTCCTCCTACTTCCAGTGGTGGTGGTGTTGGCCTTTGTCCTCTGCTGGCTGCCGTTCCACGTCGGTCGCTACCTGCAGTTCCGCTCCCTGGACGCTCCGTCCCCGCTGCTGTCCCTGCTGTCCGAGTACTGCAGCCTGGTGTCCGTGGTCCTTTTCTACCTGAGTGCCGCCATCAACCCCATCCTGTACAACACCATGTCGTGGAAGTACCGCGGCGCGGCGGCGCGCATCTTCGGCCTGAACGACAACCAGCCCCCGCGGGCCCGCACGGCCAGCACCCTGAAGGGAGACGGCTTCAACGGCTGGACGGAATCCACGGCCAGTTTCTAAACAGTCGGACTCGTAAACCACGAGGGTGAACGTGGGAATATGTAACCAAAACGCCATGACATCCATCTATAGAGCTGCTCTGTACATGTCGCGCACCGCTGCAGTCGACGGGGACTGAAAGGAGGAGAAAAGCATCACAAGAGCTTCAGTAGTCTTCATGGATTATTTCACCTCTTCATCATCATTTAAGAAGTGAGACTGGTGGAGAAGAAGATGCTTACATTGATCCGAATGTGAACACCACCCAACTCCAACAGCTCCACATCACACACATGTACAGTTTCCTTATATTGTACTCTGATTCTGGATGACAAAGAAAGCACTGTAGAACCTGTGGCACTGCTTTACTCTGTCTGAAAGCGGCAGAGTTGCAGTGTGTGTATGCTTGTGTGTGTGTGTGTGTGATGGAGATAATGTGCGTGGGAGGATGTGCGTGTGTGTGTGTCAATAAATCAATATTGTGTGTAAAGCTTCTGGATGTAATCTCTTGAAGAGAGCGTGAGAAGTGTTGCTGTTTATTATCTCTTGAGGGTAATTTATTCTAGTGACGCTGAATGCCTTGTACCTGGAACATCAAGTGGTTGCTGTGTGCGTCCTTCCAAGAAGGGCCGACTGGAGAGGCCCCTGATATGATGAGATATATTGTTTCTCGGTAGCCACTGAGGTGATTTTTTTCCCCCATCAAGGTTAATGTTTTCGGAGCATCTCATCATGGGTTCAAGTTCTGTAGTTCTGTTTCGTTCTTGTTAAATGATGTCAGTAGTGTCAGTGCTCACTTGAACCATGCAGTGCATTCAGGAAGAGGTCATATCGGTGCACAAGAGAAAAGAAATGCTTGGTGTTTTAAAAAATAGCATTGGATCAGCCGTCTCGTGTCATTGATGAACATCGTGATGTTTTCCCACATGATCGCCGTCTCAGGTGTACTGATGTCATTTACCTTGACACCGGGCCTTTTCTAAAGCTGTGTGGG
The DNA here is from genome assembly GCA_901007825.1 of Macroramphosus scolopax. NCBI lineage: Eukaryota > Metazoa > Chordata > Actinopteri > Syngnathiformes > Centriscidae > Macroramphosus > Macroramphosus scolopax. The sequence continues at coordinate 31,220 of CAAKHC010013801.1, read as the reverse complement.
GGCAACGTGCCACGCAGAGCATGACGCAGGATCCGATTTGACAAGACTCATCATTCACACATCCACAGGGAGTCTGCAGGAGTACTTGAAGTCTCAGCTGCCGTGCGGATTCACAGTCACCTTTTGGCACGAGCTCACCCGAACACGCACAATGTACATTACTCTCTTTTACTTGGATGTCGCCTTGCAAGAAGCTTTTTTTTCCAATTGATTGTACGGATGAACAGCAGGAAACTATTTTCATGATTGAGTTATATGTTAAAAAAAAGAGGTGAAAACCTCAAACAAAATGTCACATTTTGGACCAAAAAAAAAGAGTGTCTAAGTAAAGATGTTACGCTGGCTTTAACTGTACATAGATGCTTTGTGATCCAAATCACCGTAGCAGCCTCCGTCAGAACACGGCCTCCTGGATGTAAAGAATGCCGGCCTATATATTTAATGACGACGATGTAGGCTACATTCTGATGTCATTACTCATTATTTATGAATCTACACATGCTGTTTCCTGATTAAACAAAGTGAACTGAATTTCTTCTCTTCTTTTTGTTTTTTGAACGACACACAAATTACAAAACATCATTTACATCATTAATCAGTGCTTGTCATCAGTGTTTAGAGTATCACGCGACAGATGTCAGGGTGAGTGTCCCACATGTGGACGTGCAGGCGAGTAACGACGCACACAATAAAGCACAATTATCATCGAAGTCAGAAAAAAAATTAAAACATTTATTGGGCATAAATATATTATATATACGCTACCGATACAGTTACGTCTTTCATACATAGGGTAGTATTTGCAAAAATCTATACATTAAAATTGATATGGCAGTTTCTTTTATAGAATGCATATGACATTGTCTAACATTTACAATACAAGAAGAAATGCTTGAATTTCTTTTTTTTGTTTTTCTTTAAAATTTGTAGACCATGACAACGTTGGAATGTTTGTTTTTATTTGTCTGTTTGTTTTTTAAATCGTGAGGTAAAAATATGTTTTCTTTTTTTTTCTTTTCTTTCTCGTCCCGGTTTTAAAAAAAATAGTTAAATACCTGTGAGTCTCTGCACGTTTTTGTCGGATCGCCGAATCCCCCCCCTCGGTCAAAATCTTACTGCTTTTTAGTGTGAAACGTACAAAACATGACACACACACACAAATAAAAAAAAAAAAAAAAAAAAAGAGGAAGAAAATAATAATAAAAAACAAAATAAAATCTGATCAGAAGGCACAGACGTGGGGTTGCTGGGCGAAAAATAAAAATCTCATTGTCTCTCAATGTGGGAACACCCGCCAAATGTGCAGGACCTGCTGGATGGGGAGGGGGAGGGGGGGGGGGGCAGGGTGGGGGGGCAGGGTGGTCAATAACATCACCAGCATTATGAAAAACAACAAAGCACATAAAGGGAGGACCCCGCCCACAAATACACAGTCTTTCAGTTGACCTTTAACACTAACATGACTGGCCTGACCTGCTCTCCAATCGGGGCATTAAGGCTTGCAAAGGGGAATAAGAGGGGCAACATATCATCATCATCATCATCATCGATTAAAGACCTCACACGTAACCTGTCTACTACAATGCAACAGGCTTGGAATATACACCATGAGCACGTCTGAGAAAGGCACCCTCTGTAAAAACGTTGTTCCTCTCGGTGCTCTGCAGGGAGCGGGGTGCCATGTGACGAGCACGGGACCGGGTGCCAGTAATGCCAAAGTCGCAGCGACAGAATAACACCGACTAAATGTAACAGATGACGGTTGGCAGTAGTGTTTCGGAACAGAACGTGGGGCCGCGTGTCTCCTCCCGGTCGTATTAACCTCATCAAGACTAATGCTCGGCATGAAAAAGTGCTTCAACTCTGTTAGTCATAATGTATCTCGTTCTATAGCTCTATAGATATCTCTGTATATCATCTCTTATCAAAATACTGGATACAAAATACTCACTACTGCTATACAAGCACTAGCCTGAACAAGAAATCTTCAATATATTTATTATTATCTGCCTGAAATCATTGTGTGATTGTTTTGCCTTTTTTTTTTTTTTTTTTTTTTTAGTGTGAAATCAGGTTCTGTTAAAAAAAAAAAAAAAAAAAAAAAAATCTCCTCTGAAAGGGGCTACACATTTCAAAATGGCACATTTCGCTCGACAAAAACAAAACAAAAAAATAATAATAAAAAGATAATATGAAAAGACGCATAATCACAGATCAAGTTAATGTTTTTGTTTTTTTACCTTTTTTTTCAGAGAATAATAGTAACAATAATAATAATATTCGTAATGCTGTGTCGTTACAGGAGAATATCACAGAACCCTTTAGACAACTGGAAAAAAAAAAATGCAACAACTAGTGGACACGAGAAAGCCTGCGCTTTGGCAATAACACAGTAAAAAGATATCAGAAGCTTTCGTTATATACGATTATCCAAATACAGATGACTGACCTTAAGGCCCGGCTTTGCTACACGTCTCTTCTAAGCATCACTACTACTCGGCTGGCTGAAATCAGGAGATGAAATAAAAAAAACAAAAAACAAAAACACCAATACAAAGGCATTTGGTTACATGTTTAAAAAAAAACAAAAAAAAAACGGCAATGATAACTGCAATGTAATGGACTGATGAGCTACAGGTTCCCAACAGCTGTAAAGAGAAATACTTAAAGGGTTACTGAGATAAAAAGGAATGCTGGCCTTAATCATACAATCTAACATACATCCATTAAAAAAAACATGCTACAAGGAAAAAAATTAGTATATAACTACACTTGTCTCTTTATCTTTTTAAACAATAAATAAATGAAGATTGCACTGTAATTGGCATGTAAAGTACTGTATGCAAATATATAGTATAAATAAAAAAACCTACAAAAGAACTGAACTTTCCCATCGACTTTGGCAAAGGTATTTTTTTTTTTGAGCTAGTAAACGACTTTGCTTACTGACACGTACAGGAGCAAGGCACAGCATGGACAGAGGACGAGACACAGCATCGAAGAGAGAGAGAGGAGAGAGGAGAGAGAGGAAGACGGAGAGAGGGGGAAGATGGCAGCGACTTGGGGGGGGTGACAGGATTAGATCTCCCCTCTGTAAGGCCTTATCCCTGAGGTACGTTACAGGCTGCCAATCAGAGCTGAGCAGCGGGGCTAAACTACTGAACCCCCCCACCCCATCCCTACTCCCCCACACCTACCCGACAAAAGTGGACGCTCATTACTCATGCAGGTCAGGTCGACCTCTTTGGATCATCAGGGTAACATTGGGCTGTACCTTGGCTTTGTTTTCCAGTAAGGGCACAGAGGGGGCTCGGGACTCAGGGGGGGGGCTGGTTAGGAGGTGTAACGTGTGTCAGAATGCCCTGGTTGGTTGTATCCTGTCAAAGGCTTGTTTGGTTAGTGAACATTAGTTCAACTCCCCGAGGGAAACGTGTTCCCCTGAGGAGAGACACCACAGGCTTGCTACCGCTCTGATTACATGTCAATAAAGCACCTTGTATTGGAGAGAGGAGGAGGAGGAGGAGGGAGGAGGAATGCACGGGCAGAGAAAGACGGGATGGAATCGGAAGCGAGAGAGGAGCAGCCAGAGCGTAAAGGTGATTACACGTAGTAGAGTCTTCAAATACACGGATTCACAGACGTAGCTGGAAAGAGGAAAAGGCTGCTGGCTGGCGAAGGTGCGGCGGGGTGAAGCTCATGCTAACTCCTAATGCCTTTCCTGGTTAACACACTCTGAGAAGGGCGGCGAGCTGGCAGGCTGTTAGCACCTCTGGATCTACGGGCGTGTGTACATCGCTGCTAAAGCGAAACGGGCTGTAGCAGCGGTACTTGAGATGGTATCGTCAAACGGTCGGCCGAGCCCTTTCCTGGTAAGTTGCAGCCAATCACCGTCCGAGCCCGGCTTCCTAGAGCCAGTTTTATGCCCCATGTGCTTAACTTCTGCAAAAAAAAAAAAAAGGCTTGTAGTCTGATCCAAGACCAGTGTGTAAAGGCTCCTTCAAATACATGTAAGAGCTGTTTGTGAGCACCCGACTCTCTCTCTCTCTCTGACACACACACCGTACTGTACTTCAGAGCTTACATCATCACTTATATTACATCGCTCCTATAGCATCATAGATATTTGTTATAATATATATTGTGTGTATATATATATTAGATTACTGGTTTTCCATTCTTTTGTAGTTATAATAAAATCACAGGATAGCAGCATCTTACACCACACATGGATTGCATCACTTTGGTAGCTGAAACGAGTGAATGTTAAAAAGCGGAGCGGACGTGTGAAGGAGGAGGAGGAGGAGGGGGGGGGGGGGAAAAAAAAGGGGT
>CAAKHC010013801.1:7169-20715 GCA_901007825.1 Macroramphosus scolopax | reverse complement strand
CCCGTCTGACCAGTTAGTTAAATGGAGGGTTGATTGTTCGGAGGCTGTATCCAGGCTGGCTCCTGATGCCCTCTACGTGACTGCTCCATGGTACATCTGGTTAAAAGAAACAAACCTGCACACACACACACACACACACACACACACACAGATCTGCATGCTAACTGCTGAATGCACATGTGCTCCACCTGCCCGCCCCGGAGCTGCTCATGTTCTGTCCCCGTCTGTGGTTTCTGTGTAGTATTGACCTTCTGGGTCCTGATTTACTATATTGACCAGCCGGGGGTCGAGCAGTCCGCGGCGCTCACGGCTGTCTAGAAGACAGAGAGAACTTTGTTCTTGTGTCATAACCCAGGTCGCATTAGTGTAATGATGTCGCTACAGACGTCTGCATGCTTACGTTAAAATGTTAAAACTACTTGCACAGAGCAATGCACCGGTTGTTTCACCTGCAGGGCTGAATGCATCTTCTGTTATTGTATTGAGTTCATTATTCAGTACAAGCATTTAAAAAACGTGTTTGCTTTAGACGTGTGCAGAGTTTTGTCTAAGGCGATAAGAGCAGTTGGAACTCGGTTCACGGTGTTAGACAATGAATTAATTAAGAGTTCAAGGTTGGAAGAGGAAGAGCGCTGTTGTGTTTCCTCCGGCTTATTATTGGTTTCTGTTGTATTGCCTGAAATGGCCTTGAGCCTTGAAGAGCTACAGACACTGAAAACTGGATTGATGTTCATGAACATGCCAGATGGTGGCGCTAAAACAAACACACACACACACACACATACTCCCTCAGTCGAGGTCAAATAGGCTTCGAACTTCGAGCCGCTCTACGCCCAGTGTTAGTAAGCCTCCTAAAACAATTTAATTGTATGTGTGTGATGTTTGGATGTACGTGGGGAACAGAGGTGTGTGTGTGTGTGTGTGTGTGTGTGTGTGTGTGTTTACTCCACCTGTGGTTTTTGTCCTCCATCTGTAGTGTGTACACCATGTCGTCTACGAGCAGGGTTCGCGTGTTGCTGGCGTTTTCACCCCACTTCAGCTTCAGGCTCTGGGGGCCGGCGGCGGCGCATTCGAGAGGGGGCGGGGCCGGCGGGAGGGGGTGTGTCCTCACGAGCAACGGAGGACTTGAGGGGCTGCAGCCAATGGCGTTCACCGCCTGGATCTGTACGCTGCAAGACAAACAGGAGGAGAGATGCATGTTTATACGTCCTCACATGGCCATTAGACTGGTACACGGCGGTGATATCGGCGACGTGCATTGACTAGTGCAATGTTCTTACACTGTGTGTCCTCGTTTTGTTTTGCAGCCTTATCGCTCTAATGGGGAGGTAATTTTCGGTGAAGAGGCTGATCTGGTGTATTAGTGCTGACCTTGGATCCTGCTGTTATTCATTCTCCCATTACAACTCAATGTACTCTCCACATTTAGACTTAAATATGTCAGACTTGATATGCCCGCTCCCTCCGTGGACAACATGTGCGAGCAGACGACCATCAGTGTTGCACAGTGTTTTTCTAGAATTACCGCTTTTTTTGAAACAACCACATTCTCAAGGCGACATTTTTTTTCTTGCTTTAATGTCTGTGCTCCAGTAGACCCATTTAAAGTTGGCTGGCAACAATGGACAGGGTACAGCGGGTTTCGGAGAAATGTAATTAGAAAACGAAGAAAAGTCCTGCGAGTGTTTAAAACATGGCGTTTTTTTTCTATCGATATACCCAGCTGACGTCGGGCACGAGGCAGAGTCAGACACAAACCCACTTAAGAAAGCAATTGCATTTTCTTCGACTGTGGGAGGAACCAAAGAAATCCCACGGAGAGCACTGGATGAACAGTACATGCACAAATACAAAAACAAACACCTAATGTGAAATGGAATGAATCCCATCTGAAGAGCAGAAACCATCTCACATGAGATTGTTCAAACAGTAATTCATGCAGCCCAGTGAAAGCCGAACGTCCGTCCCCTTTATCGAAGCACACAGGGAAAAGATGAAGGGGGAGAATTTAGAGTTTATTTTCGGTGGGATTTACATATCAAATGTTTGCTTCTGATCCAGAGTCCCGTTTCATCCCTTGATGAAGACGCCTCGTGTCCGTGTCGACGTCCTACCTGGCTCATTGTGTCCTCTGGCTGCCAGATGACTGGAGGTACAAAGATCAGCTGACAGAAGGATGAAACAAGCTGCATCTTTGTGACCTCCTGACAGGTCAATTAATGCAACCTTAGCTTTAATTAGGTGTTTTAATTATTTTTTTAATAATTAAAATAATAATAATTTAGATTTTTTTTTTTAACAAAATAATAATTATAATAAGTGATAGATATATTTCTGTTGAATAAATAGATGTTAGTCTGGCCAGCGTTGATGACAGACCAGAGGGAGAGACATTATTTATCGGAGCACTAAAGCTCACACAGACAGAGCAAACAACATCCACCGCGGCCCCTTTACAAAGCCGTAAACTGCAAACAAAATGAGAATAACATTATGTGGAGTATCCCACCGCTGTAAATAACAACCAGAATTACCGTCGGTGGCGCACAAAAGATCTCTGGCGGGGGTAAACTCTCATGCACACACACACACACACACACACACATGCACGGTGTTCTCACTCAGTGGCAGTGCCATTATGCAAGAGAGCAAAGTGACATTGGGACAAAAACAACCTCAGAATAAAAACAATGGCGCACACACACATACATGTTTACATGTAATCACAGAAATGCCGAGCAAGGCAGAACAACAGCAGCCGGTGATTCTGAGGAGTTGTTTACTTCTATGTGCTGTTTGTTTTTTTGTATAATTAGGTGCAACTCTTTAAAGCAGCTCGCAGGCTATTGTGAGCTACTACAGACCTTTGAACCTGTTTATTTAATCACACTTAGAGATGGATGAGGATGAGGAAAGAGAGAGTTGTGGGAGGCCTCAGGGTGTTTCTTAAGGGCCACTCTTGTTTTACATTTTAACTAATAGAACATTTTGAGTTTTACTTGCAGATGCATCAGTACCTGTATTCGCTGTCTGGCTGCAGGTCTGTGACAAGATGACTTGTCCCGGACTCCACACTGATTGTTTGGTCATCCAGAGTGATGATGTAGGAGGAGATCTCCGCCCCATTGCTGTTTGGCTCCTCCCACTTCAGGAAGAGGCAGGTTGATCGGGAGTGACCCGTTTCTGAGGAGACCGGGAGGTCCAGGAGGATGAGGGAGGAGACCGGGTCGGGATTAGTCGCCGGGGTCAGGAAGCTGACGTGCTCGCTGTTGGGACCGGCACCCGCCTGATTCACCGCCTGAGAGGAGCACAAACACCACCAGTGAGTGAGAGACGAGGGAGAGAGCCGTGACGAACGAGAGTAAAAGAGAGGGATGAAAAGAAGCAGCTCCAATGACGGATACAGACAAATGAAAGGAGATGCGGAGAAACCTGGTATTGGAAAAATGGAACGGGGCCGGAGAATCAGTAGACGGAGATAAACTCTAATCGATTGTCTGAGAACATTAGTTTATTTGATGTGCTGTGGCAAACACATTTGTATTCCCCTCTAGTATCCTCCAATAAACGTCCCTCAAAGGCTGGTGATTTGTAGTACAGGCGAGGATTTAACTGCCTCACACAAAGCCAGCGGGGAAGAAAACCAGCACAACGTATAGAATGAATTAAAATATCCATTTGTTCCCTCAGTTTTAATGTGGAAAGGCAAAAATATGCAGCCTCTTTCAAATGCACCAGTCAATATGTCGGGTCGCGGACTTCGTGGAAAATGTTTTCCCGTTCCCCGTTCCAAGAAGAGCCCAGCATCAATAACAGCGTGAGCGAGCGTCCAGGAGCTGAAGGCAGGATTTGTAGTCTCCGTTGTGTACTTACATTAGAGTCATGTGGTAGCTTCAAAGACAAATACTTTGCACTAAATTATCAATGTGATCTAACTGGAATCCCCTGATTTATGTTCATCTGTTAAAATCAATTCCGTCAAGGCTCGAAAACATGAGAAGAATGTGAGCAGCCTGTGATTTATCGAGCGCCGCGTTAGTGTCTTTGGCTTTGAAACAACGTCAAAGTAAATTCTCATTTTTAGGTGCAGGGCGCGCGGAGTCACGGGGAGTTCAACCGAGTCAATGCACGGTGATTGATCCTAGCGGTCCTCTTAAGAGGGACATCTGTCCTGCTGCAAGGGAAATATCAAGCGCACACGAGAAGAATTAAGGTATTACGATGACCTTGAGCCGGCCTCTGAATTCATAAATGAGCCCGTAAAGAAGAGAGACAATAAAACCGGCCGCTCACCGGTTCATAGCTGCAGAGGGGGAAGAGAGGGAGAGGTGGTGCTGTGAACTTATTTATGCACCGGTTTGCGAGTCGGGAGATAATTAGCATCCACGTCTCACTGGTCACTGAGTGTGTGTGTGTGTGTGTGTGTGTGTGTGTGTGTGTGTTCGCGCAGCCCTTAGCTGACATTTGTTTGTGAACCTGAGTTACCGTTTCCTCTCCCGTGTGTGTGTTTGTAGTTTATGTGCCCTTTGCATTCTCATCCCCAAACACATCTGTTTGCTTTGCGTGACGGCGGGAAGCCGATAAGAGGCGCGCGAGCGTGCGGATGTTGTGTGCGGCTGCGGGTTACCTGGAGCCTGCAGCAGTAATTTGTAGCAGGCGTCAGGTCTGACAGTTCGCACTGCGTAGCAGATCCACAATAGATGAGCTCCATCGGTTCGTCTTCTCGCCCCCACTCCAAACGGTACTCAGAGATATCTGTGCCCGAACCCTCAGGACTCTGCAGCAGGCGCGCGCACACACACACACACACACACATACACACACAGTCAGCTCAGGGAAATCAATTCGACCTTGGAAATAATTGCTGCCATGAATTGATTCAAAATCCAATAAAACTTAAATAGCTGTCTTTCAAAGAAGAGAGGGGGGGGGCAGACTGAAAGAGCTGTATTCCAATAATGATACGACGTCGAAGACTTTCTTTCTCCGCAGCATCCAGGAGGGCTGGACGGTGTCTAGGTGTCAACAGCCCGACACAAATGGGAGACTGATGTACTTTTGACAACATAAAGACCACTTGCTTCCTCTGTCCTATTGTCTGCCTTCTCCACAGAGGCTCGTTCTTTTATTCACAGATATCGATCAGGCACCCGCCAGCGTCTCACCTCCCAGTTGAGCGTCACGCAGGTGTTACTGGTAAGGGTGATGAGTGGCGCCCCGCACTGGCCGGGAGGACCCGCCGCAGTCGTCACCTCTGTCGGCTCAGAGTGCTCGCCGAACTGAAAGAGAGGAAGAGACACCGCACAAGCTATGAGAGGTGTGTTTCCACCTGGAGAGGAAGCAGGAATCACACTACGGGTGTGAATTATGTTTTTTTAGAAAGCCACCATAGAGCCCCGTCATCAGGTCCTTCAGTTGTTGCTCCTGGCCTTCAGAGCCTTCGTCGGCCAGTGGGTGGTTTCTTCTTTGGATAAGCCAGACTAGGGGCAAGTCAGAGCTTTTACTTTGTCATGTTATTCATTGTAAATAATCCTGCTCCTTCACATGAAAAGGCTCTTAGGCTCTAGACCAGCAAAGTGTTGGTGCAGCCCTGGAACCACCAACTGATGTTACTCTGGTGGGATCCTACTTGAAGACTTCAAAGCCATGTGAGGCTACTGGATCATAATCACCTGATGAGGTGCATGGTTTGATCTCAGAAGTGTTTTTACCTGGTAGGGTAACTCGTTGGTAGGCTTTCTGTCTTACTTATTACTGATCAAATGGCGGCCATGTACGAGTGTTGTTCTCACCCCGGCCTCATTGGCGGCCCGCAGTCGGAAGCTGTAGGTGGCACCGGGTAGCAGACTCCCGACGGTGCATTGCAGCTCTGCCCCTTGGTAAACCTCGGCTGGCTTGGCGTCCCCCTCACTCATCTCCAGACTGAACACATACTCCTCACACACCCCCCCGGAGGCAATGGAGTCTGAAGGGGGGGGGACAAACACAGAGGAGCATCAGACGACATGTACCCGATATCGGAGGGTATTTTGAGTTTAAAACATATATTTCAGATGTATAATGTTTTGTTTTAGTTGGCAACACACGTTCCTTCTTCCACTTTGGTCGCAGTATGCTGAGAGTAATAAAAGACGGAAGCGGTGGGGAAAACCCTCCGATGCATTATGTGCGACCTTTAACTCCGGCCCGTAATAGCAGCGCCGCTGTCCGAATCTGTTCTGATTAGCTCTGGTTAAAGCAAGAACTTCCTCTACGTTTCAGGCCGGGAAACTACGCCTGCTAACAGATAGTAGTCCGATTGTGCAGTAATAGCACCATCAGGGGACTTAAGTGCGATATGAGGCCAAGTTACGCATTTAATAGACTGAATTAGAGCTACATTGAGTGGAAGCGTGGCTGACTGAGGTTATATTAGCTGGCCAGGGGAACAGATTAAGCTTCCAGAGGTTGATTTAGTAGCCTCAGGGAAAAGAAATCAAATATAATTTAGAGCATAAAGCTGCACACAGAGTGTTTGACTGCACTCACCCCATTCTAACTGCACTTCCTTGTGTTTGGCTTTACCCACAATCCTCGGAGGCTGGCAGGGCCCTGGCGGGATGATTAACGTGCGGACTGGAACACTAACGGCACACTTTAGGAGGAGAGACAAATACAGGAAATCAAAAGATTAGTTTAATTAATCTGAGGTGAAGGGTAATTCAGGTGTGAAATATTCCCAACTTCCTAAATCTGAAACTGTTTGTGTGTGTGTGTGTGTGTCTTACCTGACTGTGTCCTCCGGTGGTGATGCTACACACACGTAGACGGTAGAAGGTCCCGGGTGTCAGGCGCTCGCACACACACTCGGTCGCCGGACCGCTGTACGCTACTTCCCACTGGTTTGCTGCACACACAAAACAGGACACGATGAGCGATCCCATCCACCACGCACACACACACACACACGCACACACACATATCTCCTGCTGCTTGCTTTAATGCAGTTTTTCCCCCGAAATCGATATCACTGAAATAATACCTGCACATTCTGGACACTCTGGAGAAGTGTGATGCTCGTCCTTGGAATTCACTTTGACCGACAGTCGAGCCAGGAACCGAAAAAAAAACTTTACTAACGGCCAAACTGTAATAATCCACCAGACTTGGAGGTAAAGAATGAATTCTTTATTTCTACTGGCATCGGTGTATTTTTATTCCTCTAATCTATAATTCTTTTCCTATTTGATTCTAGTTTCCACTGAACGACTGAACCGTCTCTCTTAGATGTAATTACACCTCGTTCCCTTCGATATTTACTGCAACAGAACAGGACAACATTTGGCTTCCAGGAGTGCAGATGTGAGGAAACGCAGTGTGTTAAATTGATGCTAACAAAGACGGAATTATAGCCGCTTCCTTTCTTAGGAGAGGAAGTCAGGGAAACGGATGAGTGGCGATGGACAGGGGAGGAAGGACGGACGGAGAGATCGGACGCCGACATGACGTGAAGGTGTAGAAAACGTATGGTGAGAAAGAACCGTACCTTCAGAGCATCCCTCTGAGATCTGAAGCAAGTACGTGAGAGCTTCTGAGCCCCCGTTGTCCTGGGGAGGATCTGTGGGAGGACATCACACATCGTTACAGTGTCAAGAAGGAGGAGAGGAATCAAACAGTTCTCATTCAGAGCAGATCATCAATAATCTATTAAACAGATGGTGAAGATTAAGAGGAGGTTCAGAGAAGCTCTGCTGACTGGGAGATTGGGAGGATAAAGAAGGTGACTCCAGGAATGACAACTTGAGCTATTTGAATAAACCCCAGATTAAATCAAACGTTTGGATATAAGTAGGACCGATGATATCAGGTGTCTGCAGCTCCATCAGCTCCCCCGTGTGCATGCTGAGCGTCTGTTTACCCCATGTGACGGTGAATCCGTAGGGTGTCGATGCGACGACACAAGGCGTGGATGGAGGGCCGGGTTTGTCCGGGTTGGTGGTGCACACCAACACTTCACTGGGACTGCTCTTCCCCTCCATGTTCGATGCTATCAGCTACAGGAGGGGGGGGTAGATGGAAGAGGGAGATTAGGAAGCAGTGGGGTACAAACGGGAGGCACGGTGTGCATGGTGAGATGAGAGGAGGGAACATGTAGATGAATGTGGTGGGAAGTAAAGTATCAGTGGCTGATTAATAGGATCCATTACTCTCTGCGCCGTCACCAAGGACGCCCGTGAGTCCTCTGTCTTCCGTTTACTCCCTCACCATGTGGACATTCCACTTACTTTACACCGAAGGAACATCTCAAAGAACACAGCAGAGCGTCTCCGTGTGTTAATGTTTTAAAACATCTGAGGAGGACGTGTTCGGTCCTGTTGTCCATGATTGCACTATAACAACACGCATACCTGCATTAATACAAACAATGATCGTCTGCAGCTACGGTCGTTTTTTTTTGTTTTTTTTACAATGTCCTCGCATTACTTATAAAACAGCTCTCTGAAGAGCTTTTAGCGAAGCCGGAACAACGTGATTTGCCTCATCTCACTTTTAGTGAAATTGCAGCCAATTCTGTGGCAGCTAAAAAAAAACAAAAAACCGTGTATTCTTCTTGTGGATTGATGGATGTTGCTTTCACCGGGACAAACACCTGGAGGCATCGCTATCCTTAGCATCATTTGTTCAATTGTTGGGAGTTTTTTTTAAACAAGAAAAGGGAACATCGGGGGCTTGAAATTGCTCGAGCGGCGCCGAGATAAGTGCTCTCGTACAAAGGAGAGTCCAAACTGTACACAGGGAGGTCTTTTGAAGGAGTTTGTTGAAATCTGTTTTGAGTCTTTGAGGGTTTGGTGGGATTTCAGAAAGTCTTTATCACACCGTGGCACAGAAGCTCTAAACATCTCGACATCATGCTGCTTAGATGTGGGTGAGTCTGATCATCCCATAGTGCCACGACAACGACCCCCAACAGAAGTCTAACAGGGGCCTCACGAGTTCTCTGAGAAGCTTGGAACAAGCTTTTTTTTTTACACAAACACCAGCATCATCATCCTCACTCACCCTGAATTTATACTGTGAACTCCTCTTCAGGCCTTGTACAGTACAGGTCAAGTTTTCTCCAGTGTACTTTGGATGAAAGTCCGTTCCCTGTGGAAAAAGAAGAGGCGCCGTCAGAGGTCCGTGTGGAAGTTTTTCTGTCAGCGTGCGTTGGCATCGACGTTCGTTTGGAAGCATATGGGTGCAATTTAATCTGTAAATTGTGTTGTATTTGTGTTTGGGAGCATCTGGTGAACTAAATGCTCAATCAGATGCACATGCTGCATATTTACTCTCCATTACTGATCCGATGCAGCTGCGGAACATTTCCCCCCAAATGACTTTGCAATGCAAAATCCATGTAATTCTAATATCCTATCATGATATATATCTTTAGTTGGTGTTTTCATTCTCCTCCTTCTCTTCCTGGGAACACCACAGACTGACATAAAATATAATAATGCACCGATATAATCTGGGGAGAATTATTTTATTTATTTATTTGCATTTATTCATGTTTACAATAATGGATTATGTAGCAGCCGCCCCTGTGGGTGCAGATTGTAACATTCAAAGAACGTGTGTTTATGGTGTGTGTGTGTGTGTGTGACTCACGCTGTTGTCCTCCTGGATCTCGAGTGTGTATTTGAGCTGCTCCTCACTCGTGCTGCCCTCAGGACGCCCCCACTCCAGGGTCACCCAGGAGACCCCCGCCCTGACCAGACGCGGCGCCAGGGGCAGAGCGGGCAGGGTGCCCATGGTGTAGAACACCACCTCCGCACTGGAGCCACTGCAGCAAACACACAAACACAATTCAAACAACGCTGCTGCTGCTAATGCACAGACATGGACAAGATGTTGAGAAGGTAAAAACCTGACGAGAACCCAGCTGGACAAATAAAACACTCAAGTATGAGGAAGCATAAAGTTTGGATTCATGAGTGTCCCTTGCAAAGGGGGCCAGAAGCTGAAGCTATCTGGGGGCGCTCGGCATGGAAAAGTTCTGAGTGGCGGTTGGATGCTATCAGGAAACTAACAAGCACGTTATAAAACTTTTTTTTTTGTGTCTTGAAAAAGGGCAAGTAAATGAAAGATTGCACACATCTGTGCGTGCACGACTTCAAAAGGTGAATCAGGATGAAGGATGCCTTTCGGCTGCTTTGGGTTCAGCCAGAAGGCTAAGTTCTCCTCAATCACCTCCTCCCCCCCCTCGTCCTGTCACCGGCAGGCGAGATGCTCCGTGACTTAATGACATACGGGAGGCGAGTGGAGAGAGAAGGTGCAGCCAGAAAAACACACATGTTGTGGCTGAAGTCAGAGCTGATGGTGATAGAATTCGCCTTCATGGGTCTGCGTGTCCGTACAACAGACATCTTATTAAGGGTCCAAGTGTCACATCTACATCTGACGACACCCGGTGCTCCTAGACTTTGCTAACGACGTGAATACATTTGTCGAAGCATATGTTGCGGATGCAGACAGTAATTGGTACCTTGTGCCTATGTCGTTGTGCGCGGCCACTCTGAAGGTGTAGCCGCATGCGGGGAACAGTCGTGTCAGCTTATAGTGTCTCTGGTTCCCGAAGTAACATTCTCTGAAAACACTGTTCTTCTTTCCCTGGAGAGGAGACGATGAGGAGACAAAGTAGAGAAGGAGATGGATGCAGAGGAAATCACAATGTGAAATCAGGGCGATCAGATTATTCACATTAAAGAATTAAAAAGGAACAATGTGGATGGTTAATTGGTTAATTTAGAGTCTTATTCTTACATCTTTTCTAAGAAGAGGATGTTAACCACTCCGATTCATGATTAGATATAAGTGCTTCTTTTCTTTTAAAAACAGGGGTAAGACGTGAGAGGTGATGGAGACGGACTTACCTCATCCCACTCGAGCAGGTAGTTTGTGATTTTGGATCCGTTGTCACCCGGCGGCTACGGACGAGACGAGAGACAACAAAGAGATGAGCAATGGATAAAACAAATAAATAATATACCTGCCACGTTTTCATGATCGAGTGACAATTGCTTGTGCAAGAAAAGGTCAGGGAAGAGGTGGGTGGGGGAGGGGGGGGGGTGCAGCGAGATGGTGCTTTGAAACCAAGGATGATCTGATGAAGTCAAACAGGCAGATAAGCCAGAAGAAGAGCGCCGTGCTGTCTACCTCATCAAAGGGTGATGGGTTTTTGACGAGTACAGCGCTGGGAAAATAATCCCATTAAATGCTTCATGTAAATAAGATGCGTACCTTCCACTGTAAAGTGAGGGTGCTTTTGGTGCGGTGGGAAAGTTTGGGGGTTAGCGGGACATCAGGGACGCTGCAGTGTGTGGTGAACGAGCCGGCCTCTGAACACGAGCCGCGGACCGAGTTGTACATGGCAGACACCCTGTGAGGGAGAGAGAAAAACAACATACAGATGTAGACCTGCGGTACAGAGGAGCACAGATCTCTGCCAAGGTCCAGGACAGTTGGAAAAGAGTCCTTACCGTACGTGGTAGTCTGTCGCTGGCCTTAAGTCTTTCAGGTGATATTCCAATTCTTCACCACTGCAACACACACACACAATAAAACACCCGAAATCACCGCAGCGTACTTAAAATGAGCCTGTTTGTTTGGCTCCATCCGGTTTTAGTGTAGAATGTGTCTCCCACCTGTATATGAGGCGGTACTTCCCGTCGCGACCCTTATCTGAGAGAGACACCTCGTAGGAGCAGGACACAGGAATACCGTTACTATGTCGGTTCACCAGCCCCGCCGGGGGGGCCCAGGACAGCCGTGCAGCCCGCGCCTGCACGTTGGTCACCTACGAGACAAACACAAATATGTTACGCAATCAGACAAGTACAGTTGCATGTGCACAAAGTGTTTCCATGCATGTAGGGACATTTGAGGTTAAGATTGGTTTTAGCCACGTCTTCCTTCACGAGGGATTCCTCTCTCAGTCCTCTACTCCTCCCTCATCATTAATGAATCCATCGTTATTCTTACCCTACATATGCAAATAATAAACCTTCAGTATCCGTGTAAAGGTCATCTGAGGTCATGAGAGCAGATATCTGCTGTGCATCACCTTCTGATTTCAGCTGACCACGTCACCCCCTTCGTCATGTCTCTCTCTGTCTATTTCAACCATTCATAAACTCACAGGAGTCAAATGGTCGCTGCCTTCTGTCCGCCCTGATATAACTGCAGCTGCAGTCTCGTGAACCATGTCTGCATTACCCTCTGTTCATTCATTCACACTCTCCCTGCAGAGAGAAATTTACTGCTGAAAGAGTGAAAACAAACGGGCTGGACGAGCAGATGCTGCCCTCATGTGGCCAGGATGAGTAGAGCGTTTATCCTCCCTGAGACACGGGACTCACTGCACACACCAGTTCTTTTTCCCTGTGTCAGCATCTGACTTCTTATGGTAATCCCAGAGACCGGATGGGAAATATGGAAAACACATCAAACAGTCACATGCCATCTATGACGGCATCAGACATCGGAGGTGATGGATGTCGGGGGGGTTTGTGTGTGTGTGTGTGTGTGTGTGTGTGCGGCGGCGGGGAAACGGCGCTCACACCAACCTGTGGTTTGTCCATTACAGACAGCATGTCTTGAACACGCTTCCCCTCCGAGTCATGATCTGAGGAGACAGAGACACAAAGAGTTAATATAAAAGAAATTCATTTAAAATTCACTTCCCTCACCCATCTACAAATGTAGACCCGAGGTCGGCCGAACTTGCGTGCAGAGCAACACAGTCAGATCAACACATTGTTGGCTCCGCATCCACCCGCTAAGTTTGTCTTAGAAATTATTAGTAATTCATTTATTTTGGAAGGAGAACGAGCAGCAGCCTCGAATAGAGTAAAAACAAAGCGTGTGATGCAAAACTTTCATCGCGATGAGCGGAGCCCTTCGGAAAACGTTTCCATACTCCTACAGGAGAGCATGAAGTCATACATTCCTGACCTGAGAAAATTAAACGGGAATCACCGAGAAAATGATTCATCATATATCACAGCGACTCTTCTGTTGTGTGTATGGAAACCGTTAATCCCCTCCGGAGTCGTTATTTCATAGAAAGCATTACGCTCCTCGTCGTTATGTATCATTTTCAATAATTATTACCCACAAAGGGAAATGATGTCAGTCGGGGTTCTGCGGCTGAGCGGTTCATCATCATTGATTAATATGACCTGCAGTTGTATCCACGACTACCACGGTCTGCATCCACGGGACCATGTGAGCGATAAACACAAGGGCTGTTTAATGCATCTTATAGAATGATACCAAAGTCAAGATGTTGACTTTGGGAGGGTTTCAGTTCCCTTCAGGGTCGTAAACATCGGTGGTGAGTCTGGAGCTGCTGCAGACTTTACTCTTCTGGTTTGTTGCAGCAAAATGGGAGTTTGATTTTACTTTGTTACATTCTTTAATACAGTCAATTGAATGTGGGATGTTTAATACATGACATGAAGCCGTGGTGGGCTGGTGAGACTGTTGTTAAACATCTTTTAGGGTTAAATTGATTGATTGATGG
>CAAKHC010013798.1:16614-44300 GCA_901007825.1 Macroramphosus scolopax | reverse complement strand
AGTGGAGAGGGGAAGGAGTTGAGGTAGCAGTCACATACAAGAATATCAGCAGAGCAGGAAGCTGGACTGAATGTGTGTTTGGACGCAATGACAAATCTTGGTCTTTAGATTGTTTTAAAGATTGTTATGTATTTCAGTACAACATGGTCCCATCTCCTGTCTCAGGTCCTCTGTCCTCCAGAGTCGGAGTGTACCTGGATCACAGTGCAGGTGTTCTGTCCTTCTACAGCGTCTCTGAAACCCCGACTCTCCTCCACAGAGTCCAGACCACATTCACTCAGCCTCTGTATGTTGGACTCTGGGTGGGTCCGGATTCATCAGCTGAGTTTATTAAAGTCAAGTGAACATCGCCTATTGAACAAGATATCAGACAAACAGTGTTCACATGATGTTGTTCTCTGGTGTCTTTAGTGGTTCACATGTGTTTGATTGAGTTGGTCAGCAGGATTCTGATTGTCACCTGACTTGTTGGAGGATTCTTTACATTTCGGGGCAGATTCATGCAACATAACAAAAATCAGCTCTTCTTTTCTTTACATGGGATCTGGTGGAGTTTGAAACTTCTGATTCATTGATTATTAAAAATGACATTTATGTTCAACCTGTAACAATACGTCTCCTCACATGTTGTAACTTGTGCAAAAAGAATAAAGAGTTCATGATTGTCCTTCATGAAGCTGTCAAACTGAACGACTGTTGAATGAAACAAGTGAACTGTCAGTGAACGCATCACGTTCCATCTCTTCATCGTGCCATCGTTCAAAAGTGCCATCTCGAGGGCTGCTGTCTACCTGTCATACACGCAAGGCCAGTGATCTCACAGCAATGTCATTTTTTACCAACATCATATTATTTCTCTTATTCTTAAAGCAATTTGTATTTAATTTTTTTTTCTCATGTGCCTTATTCACTGAGAACAAAGAGGTTTACTTCCATCCACCTTTCTGTGTGTTGGCAGGCGAACCTCGACCGACTTAAAACCTGGGAGAAAAGGTCACTCCTGAAAAGACCTCGAGAAATATGTGAGTGTGTGTGTATAGTTATGGTGCCCGTTAAAGGATGTTATGAAGGGTACGTGGTCTGGAGGGAATATAAACACATCTAAGATTAATGTTGTTAATTTGAGGATTTGGGAAAATCAATACAATTACTGGTTTCCCATCTTTATTGTGCATTTGTTGTAGAAACTTCAATGGGGACCGTTTGTCAGATGTTGCTATTCTCTAAAACGCCCAGCAGATGGCGGCATTTACTAACTCTACTCTGTTGTGAGGCCACAGTGAGGCAGGATGCTGATGAGGACAACAGCCCTGCAGACAATGACACAACAACCTCCTGAAGATGATGCACACACACACACACACACTGTTCAGAGATAATGTTCATCATGAGAGGATGAAGCTCAAAGGACGACAGTGGTGAACTCCATAGCAAACTTTTCCACACATGATCACAGGGAAACGGGAGTCTTAAATCATTTAGAAAACCATGAAAAGTGTTTCCCTGTCGGAGCGTCTGACACTGTCATCCGGCTGAATCAAACCGAGTGCTTCTCTAAATTATTGAAGCCAGCATGTAGTGCGGGTGAGTTAAGTCATGTCAGTGTGTGTGTGTGTGTGTGTGTGTGTGGGGGGGGGATCTCGGTGAAACACTGGAAGTTAAATCCATGAAATCTTCATGGTCCAGGCGTGTTCTTCTTGCCGAACCGCACGCCCCAGTAAACACAAGACTGTCTGCATCCTGCGTGTGCACTTACTCCCTTAGTTGTGTTTCCTGTGTGTGCACGCATGGTGTGTGTGTGCGCCCTGGATGTCCCTCTGCGTCTGAACCTTTGAGTGTTCTCATGCGTGTGAGTGTGGAGGTCTGTGGGAGAGCCTCTCTTCTGTATCTGCACACACACACATGCCAAAAAAAAGCATCTCCGTGGACCACACACACACACACACACACACGACAAGCATGCTAATTACATATGAAATGTTGCCCTGTGCCTTCCAGATGATTAAAGTTGCCGTGCTGGTGTTCTCAAGGTCAGACACACAGTGTCATTCTAAGGATTTAATCCTATACAGCTACTTTTGAACAAACCCAACGACTCACCAAGCCTCCACATGCATTACTACACCTTCCGTCGCCTGACCATTGAAATCCAAAAACATTACAAGACATTCTCTGCCCTTCCTGGTGCTTATTCGTACTCGGAACTTCTTTCCTTTCAGTCGAATGGAGGGCAGATGAAGATACTGGCAGGAGCAGCCGAAACCATCTATCTCCAGTTCGCTCCCCGCCGCGTGAAACTTGGCTGTGTGTGACGTTCGTGCTCCCGCGGTTATGAATTGGCTCCAATCACCTATTTGATGTAGAAGGTCACCTGCTAGGTGTCCTCCGTGTCTGCCAACTCTCTCCGCCTCTACCTGGAAAACACATACTAGTGATTAGAGTATGTTAAATTATTTACATGCATGTAAAGCCTCCCTTCTCAACGTGGATGCATGTTGGCCTCCTGGTGGGTTTGGTCTTAGACTCGGTGTTAAAGCCTCCACTTAAGAGATATAATGTGTCCATTTCATTTCAGTCCGGAGAGTCTCTTGAATTATTGACTAACCTACTGGACATACAGTACTTTGTCACAGCTTGTGGGTTGCGTGTGTCTCCATTTAATCAACGATGCAAAAACATCCTCCGACGCTCAACTGACTGGGAAACATCTTATAAGCTCACTCGGAAGAAGTTGAGGTATCAACGAGCATCAGCATTGGTCCCAGGATGAAGACACGGCTCACTGCAGTGGTTTAGCAGTAATATCTAACATTAGGATGGATTATTGATTAGCGATGTTAGTAGTGATTGTTGCATTTTGCATGATGACCTGGGTTATAGTGACGTATCTATTTCATAGGCCTATTATATGACCTATATATATATAATAGGTCAGAATTCATGTTAAACTTTCTGGACTGGGCAGAATAATGGAGATAATAATAAATAAGTCCAACTATCTCGCTATTGTTTTTTTTTTAAATGCATTAGTCATTTTTCCTTAAAGATCAAAAGGCCTCGTGTCACAGCGCCTCCTGTGCATAAGACAAATAAGAAACTGAGTCATATTTATTAGCACGTCTGTCGGGCGTGGCTGGCATGTCTGCCGGGGGGGGGGCTGTAGCCGTGGTCTGCTTCGGGGGCTGCTGGATGTTGCATGATGGATGAGGAGTGACAGATCGGGGTTAGCCGCCAGGGGAGTCCATTTTCTTCCAGCGCACGGTCCTGCCCGAGCAGAAAAGCAGAGGATGAGAGGAGCTGGACGCAGAGGAGGAAGGAAGGGACGAGAATCAGAAAGAGGAGAAGCCGATCTGCACCCCTCCTCTTTCCCTCGCTGTCACTCTCTCCACTCTCCACTCCTGTGCATCACAACCAAGTAGGCTTCTGCACCGCATTGACGCTGCTGCTGCTGCTGCCGCTGCTGCTGCCGCCTGTCGACCCAACCCACTGAACTAACGCACCGACTGGGAGACAACCATCCTTCTGGATGCTGTTAGCAAGGGAAGTGGATGCTCTGCAGATTGTGTGCCCATCGCGTGGATATGCAACAATTCCCTCTCTACCTCTCTTTGGGTCTTTCTCTGTGGATTCGCTGTCCTGCTCGGTGATGTCAAGACTTTGGAAGCGGGAGTGACTCGGATGATTGGAGATGATCGCAGGTGCAGTATAGATTTGGATACAAGTTTGCACTTCACTGAGACCGTGAGCTCAACCCTCTGTGCTGTTTCCAACATGGATGTTGACTGAATTACAGAGCTGCCACAGAGGTGATGAGGATGTACTTGTGAGGATTAAAACTGCGCTTTCTAATTCCTGGACCATGCAGATTCTGCCGCCTAGGACGTTGTTTGTGTTACTAGCCCAGGCTCATATATTACTATCTCTGAGATACAATGCCGAGAGAGAGGTCAGCAACATCAGCGCGCACTCCGTCCGGACTTTCCATGGTGCACTACGGGAGAGTCACCAAAACAAAGCCCGGGATCGCGCGCTCTCGGCGGCGTACGCCACAGGTGCGTCCTCGGCAGAGCTGCAGGCACAGCGGGCAATAAGCAGAGGGACTCTTAACTCCACTCACCCCTGGAAAAGGGTAATTGCAGGAGAAACGAGGCGATTTGGACACAACAAGCGCGACTTCAATAGGACAGTGACACCCATGGAGAATCCTAACGGCGTCTCGCACGGGGACCCGACGCGCCACCATAATAAGAGGATAAAGTTGAATAGTACGGGTACGCCAGCAGGTGGATACTACAATGCGGCTAAGCCCTCTTCAATGGACCGGGTGGACGGAGGAGGGGGACTAGATGAGGCCGATAGGCACAAGAGGGGCACAAAAGACGAGCAGAAGAAAGCGTGGAAGAGGGGGAGAAGCCGGCTGAACAAAAGCTCAGGGGTCTTGGCTCAGCCTCACGCGTCGCCGTGGGAACCCCTCCCCAAGCCGGTGGCCCTCACCTCCACCGACATACCCTTTGACCTCTTCACCAGGAAGACCGAGTTCTTCACTTTCAGGGAGGAGAACCCCTGGGACGCCACGCCGATCACCCCTCCCAGCTCACAGGATTTCGGGGACGAAATCAAGAACCCCTTTTACCCGGTGACAAGCGAGACTTACGGCGCTTACGCGATCACGTGCGTTTCCGGGGTGATTTTCCTAGTTGGGATAGCGGGCAACGTTGCAATCCTGTGCATCGTGTGCCAGAACTACTACATGAAGAGCATCTCCAACTCGCTGCTGGCTAATTTGGCTGTCTGGGATTTTGTGCTCATCTTCTTCTGCCTGCCCATGGTGGTTTTCCACGAGCTGACCAAGTCCTGGCTGCTGGGCGAGTTCACCTGCAAAGTGGTGCCCTATTTGGAGGTAATCCTGCTTTGGTCTTCTGTATTCTGTGTGTTTCATTTGTATGGTTTGAATTACAGATTACAGATATTGGTGGATACATGAAGCTTGACATACATGAGTTTCTGTTAAGGCCAGTACTGTTACTACACAGCAGCAGCTACTGTATGTCACCTCAGCCGGTAACAAGGACAATCTGTGTGTCACCTGCTACCGCCTCACCTCGCCCTCAAGGCATGTAAAGACACACGCACGACTACACACCAGCGTGTTGGACAATAGCTCACAATCTCCCTTTCACTTTTTGCAGACCTCAAATGTCTCTTTCGCCTGTTGCGTGTTCCTGCCCACACAAACGACGTCACTCCGACTCTCTTGACTTGTCCTAGTGTGTGTTTCACGCGCACACACACCTACGTTCATGAGTCGTGGAGGGATGCATGACAGGTTGTTTAGACCGTGTTGATTCCTTTGTGTGTTCGTTGCGGCTTCCACCGGTGTCGGATTCACATGAAAGGTAAATGTCTCCTGTGTAGAGCAGGTTGGGGGTTTCGGGCTCAGGGGTCTCAAACCTGTTTTCATGGGATTGGCAGAACCAGTCTAAAGGGGCATCTGTGAGGTGATGGCAGCAGAGAGAAGGAGACACCACACCAAAGTTCTCCCTGGACGCCGCCCTCCACCGGCTCCAGAGCAAGCAGACCGGTTGGCCTGTCAGAGCTGGTGAACATGGGTTAGATGTAGGAACGGCCTTCAAAGAAGAACCCGCTCACCAAAGCACAGTGTCGAATTCTTCATTCAAACTATGTTTCAATCCATGATGGGTCGATTCGAGATTGATCGCAGGAGTTTAGAAGGTGATGCCGTCCTGCAGAGAGGGACAACAGGTCAGAAGACATCGTAACTGCTAAAGAGCAGTTACGATGTCTTCTGTCGGCTCTTACCGAGGACGTGGTACGTTATCCGCGCCTGTTATGACAGTCTGTTTCGTTCAAGGAGCTTCGTTGTGAGAATAATTTGGCAATCACTGTTAGTTTGGATCAAAAAGAAACATAATAATCGCCTCGCCGAAAGATACAAGGGACAATTTGTGGAGCTGCATTGTATCAAGTACGGAGCGTGAAATGGACTCTCATAAATATTAATTGCTCGTGTATTTATGATGTATGAAGGAATGTCTTCCTCTGGTCTTTTGCTATGTAGGTTGGAATCCTCTTAGCTAATGATTTATACCTCTTATCAGCCATTAATTTCACACAGTGTCTCTTTGCTATTCATAGTCAAAAGCTATAAAGACTCACTGCGGTTCTCAGGCATTTAATTTCAGAGGCCTGTGATTCCGGCTCAATACAGAGATTATTTACAGTATGATGCATCTGCACTCTGCTCTCTTGTTTTCTGCTGGTCTTTGTCCTGACTGACTTTCTACAATATGATTATGCAGAGCATCTTATCTGTTCATGCTCAAGCACCTTGTGAGTGCATAGGTTTTAATTAATGGGAGATGATGGGGAAACAGACCCCCTCACTGTGGAACCACAGGACGTTATTAAATAACCTGCACAACAGACTTATTGTGCACAGACCAAGTGGCAACTCTGGGCAAAGAGATGCGTGTATGCATGGACAATATCTATCAGGACATGTGCACAGGGGCCTGGCTGTGTTCACCGTGTCTTCAGTGTGTGTGTGTGTGTTAAAGCAGGCCGTGAGTAATGCCGCCTGGGGCTCACTTTTTTCCCTGTGGAACATTCAGTGAAACACACACACACACACCTTACGAAGTGACTTTCTTCTACACTTAACCCAAATTCGATCACAGGGAAAATCAGAATTTGGCCTAAAATAAACACGCACATACTCCGTCACACAAGTGTGTGTGTGTGTATGTGCGACAAATGTAAACGTGCATATTCAGAAGGCGGTTTCGATCATGCATGAGGATCCTCCACTGGTGGTGCAATCACTGAATCTTGTTTTATTCACAGTTTGATGGTGTAACTTCCAATAGAGAGCCATTATTGGCGTGAGAGGTGAGAAAGCATAGCAGGGAGGTTATAGAAGTGCTGCAGAAAATAAAGGTGTGAGCGGCAGCCAGCCGGTGTTGTGTCAGATACGATCCTGTGCCGTGCTGCTGTCACTGCGGACGACCACTCTGGTTGTCATGCACGGAGCAGCAGGCGGAAATTCAGGCAAAACTAACAGGCTATAATTCGGTTTTGCAACCTAGCAGTTGATTAGGATTGAGAGTTTAAAGTCGGCTAAAAATAACAACCAGCGTTTTGTAAGCCACAGGGGGGGAAATTGTGTTATTTGTCAAGGTCCATTCAGAACCAGGAAACTGTATCCCAGTAATTTGTCCTATGTTGGAGCACGGATTTTCTGCAAGGTGGAGCAATGACAGCAGAGTTTTTTTTTCTTCATATTCTGTGGGTCTGTGTACACATTGGTCGTGCCTACGGCTACACAACTAATCAAAATAAAATCGAGATCGCCGGATGTAATATCCAAATCGCAGGAACAGCAATTTCTGGATGAAAGTGTGTCACAACATACCTTAGATGAAGCATTGTGGTGCTACAGAGACGCCGGGTACAGACCCCAGAAACAATCACATATTGTTTTCAGTGATAGTGATGCAGTAATAAATCAGATTATGACCATGTAGCCTTGAGGACACACTTTTATTTTGAAAAACCATAAAGTTAATTTTGCATTTGCATTACCTTTTACACTTTTTGTCTCATTACCCCTGAATCTGAATAAGTAACGTCATTAAACGTCTGAATGAATCAACAGTTATTTTGACCTCCTCGTGAAAGATGTTCCACATTATCTCACAGTAGTTGTTCAAACACATGTGGGTGCCTGATGGCTGCTCCCTTTGGAAGATGGAGCTGGGTGTGTTCACACCTTGGTGAAACTGACTAACAGCTAATTGCCCATCATTAGCATCATGCAACATAAATCAAAGGACTCCCTAAAGGCCAGTTCACACCTTAGTCTTATATTGGCGATTCCATTAACAGTCTTGCAACATAATTATATCTATAAAAATGTGGTTTGAGCCACTGTGGCTTGTGTTGTGTGGCTGATAGCGAATGTTACCTCCTGCTACTGAATTTCACTCTTCATTCGCTTTAATTTTGTTCTCTATACTTCTATCAAATTACACTGGGATAATACAATTATGTATTCTTGATAATCCAATTATGTATTATGCATTCTGTGTGCCTCCTTTATCTATCTGGACTCTTCTGTGTTAAACCCTGTGGTCATAAACTGCAGGCTGTATTAGCTCTGCTGCAGAGGGTGTCAGCAGGCGAAGACAGAAACAGACGATTGATGCAGATCAAAAAAAAGAAGCTGAGGCAAGAGAACGAGACGGAGAAGAAGGAGATGCAAGGCTGCGCGGAGCCACAGAGGACCAGAAGTAGAGCCATGTGCTGTGCTGAAATTGGCTGTGAAGGCAGGGCATATACGGCAGTCTCTAATGGTACATAGCTCCGCCGAGCACACACACACACATACATGGATGTGTATCAACCATCCTCATGTCCGTCCATTTCTCTGTCTATCTAGCAAACACAGTCCGCACGGACACACTCACATGTACAGTGCACATATACACAGTATAGCTGTTTTCTCATATGAACTGGGGTATGCTGATCCTCCAGATGGGTGGGATGGCCTTCCCTCTACTGATCGCTGCCCACGGCTGTTCTCTCTCTTTCTCTCTGCATCAGCTATCTGTGATTAGAAACAGGCCTCAGGGGGACGACACACACACACACACACACACACGCAGTGACACTGACCCAGTAAGTACAGTATGAGAGCATTTGGGCGCACACACACACACCCCATTGTCTGCTGCATGGACACATACAGTTACACACTGTAGCACCACGCACAACACAAATTAAGTACACACACTATAGGCACCATGACCTCTCTGTGTGTCAGCCCGTCTCTTACGCTCACAAATGATAGCTAATTGGCCAACATTTCAATTATTCAGCTCATAATTAGCGGTCGCGCGTAATGCACGGCGGTGAGTCCATTTAGTCGGCTCTTGGTCCGAGGATGAGCACATATTGTGTTTTGTGCGATGAGACCCGCTCACACAGCGGCGTGAAAGAAGATTAGGCCTGCTGAAGGATGCAATTAAGCAAATTGATAATTATCCATGTACGTATGAAATATTCATCGGATGATTAGCATCGTGATTTAGGTATGTTGGCGAAAGGAAACAGCTAATCAGTCGCAGATCAGCAAGGAAAGGAACAACCAACATGTTGCTAGCCTTCATAGAATAGAATAGAATAGAATAGAATAGAATAGAATAGAATAGAATAGAATAGAATAGAATAGAATAGAATAGAATAGAATAGCTTCGCATAGCCTAACATAACACCTCTAGACAGGCGTCATTGACCTGGAATGGGACTTTTCTAGCATCTACTCAAGTAGCTGAGAGATGAATAAATGTTTTAACATCCAAAGTGGATATAATTTAATGGGAGTGACATTTATTGTCTGGAAGAAACAGCCTCAGACATACTTTAATATGCAGACGGAGAAAGTAACAACTTAAAGTAGAATAATGGACTGTGATATTTAATTTAATTTAATTAAAGAGATAAAGGCCAGGAGAAGATTTGAGTGCGTTGTTCTGGTAGAACCCCGAAGGATGATTTAATATTATATACAGTTACAATTAATGATAGAATAGAATAGAATAGAATAGAATAGAATAGAATAGAATAGAATAGAATAAAGCTCTAACATAATCAAATTGGTATCTTTATCAGCCCACATGGATTTTGCATAATCCCACACACACACATACTCATACTGTATGTTGTCACCGTTCACACTTACATTCACACACCCACGTTTACATGCACATTTCGACAACTCTGCGTCACCGCGGACGTGCACAGACACAAACTCACAAATGGCTGTGGACGCTCACCAACATCATTCTCTCTCTCTCTGGACTTGCACTCCGGCTGTTAGACGGATGGCGGCTGTCAGTGGCAGGTGGAGCCTGTGCGGGGTCACACACACACACACACACACACTAGAAGAAAAGACTGTGGCCGGGATAACCCATTGTCTCCCTGCCTCATTGCTGCAAGACTGTACGTCTGTGTATCTGCACATTAGCCCATTCATCACCTGATAACGCCCATTACTCCCGACAGTGACTGCAGTCACAGTATGGCCACACCAGTCCTTGTTAAGACCCAATTAATAACACAGGGCCTTTGTGCTACCAGCTCACTGGACCTCTAATCAGGAAGCTAATGGTCCGTTATTAGAAACAGCACCAGGGGATAATGTCTTTCTCACCTGCTGCGCATGTAGGCAGCCAGAAAGAAAAAACATGTGTCGCAGATGAAAGGCCTTTTCATGTTTTTTGAGCCCTTGAAATCCGAGGGGAAGAAGTACATGATAGGAAGTGGAAATCTGCACTGAGCTGCTTTACACGTTGTATGTAATCCATTTGTGACAAGTGACGCTGATATTTGAGGTCATAGCATTTCAGAATAATGGGAGATATGTGCTCCCTTTTATTTTTTTGACTTTGTTCACACTCTTGCAGCAGTATTTTCGAACAAGCTCGGAGGCAGGATGAAGAAGACTGAGTAATACCATAATAAAAAGAGCTGCATTTGATATTAAAGCCAGGACGACTTGGTGCAAGTCTGAGAGAATTGATGTAAGTTTGGAGAACAAAGCAGAGCTGAATCACATTTCATTTAACCACGTGTTTGATTTGTTTGTCGAACGTCAATGCCGCGTCAAACATAACTCCCCGGTATCTTTTGTGTGGAAGAAAATGTGAAGCTTTAATGTCATGGAGACAGTTATTAAGGTGACACGCGGATATCATTGAAAAGAAATATGTTTCAGAATAATGTGGCCTAGCAGGAGCATATGAAGGTAGAAGGTCAGAACACTCTGGGACACCACAGGAAATGGAGGCCGGGGATAAAGATGACTGGCCAATTGAGACCATGAAGGATTTATCGGCATCACTGATATCGCCTCGTATTTGCCGCGCTGACTGCCGTCGGCTTATCTACAAACAAGATGACATTTACAAATGGCGGTGGCTGATCTGTTTATCCTATGTGTGTTGACAACACTACCCTGCCCAACTGCACATTTGGGGAAGATCCAATAAGTGGTACTAGAATAACAAAAAGATGGAGTCCAACCTTTAAAGGAAAAGGGAAGTAAAGGATATAGATGCTGTTTTCTTACAAGTGCTTTGGACAGTTGAACGTCTGGAAAAATCGGGGGAACATTCGGTTGCTATTAATGATTGAAGGTATGCCGGGGCTGATGCGTTTATTCAGCTGTGAGTTGGAATTACTTTAGAAGGAGCAGGTGGGTGTCTTCATCCAGGAGATATCATGATACTGTCAGGCGGAGTGATGGAGTTCAGACAAATGAGATTCAAAGACGGGAGAAAAACTACTTCCAAACTGAATAATTCTAGTTCTGAAGTCCAGCAAATGTGGATGGAGTGTGGATATTGTGGAGCAAGATGTGAAAAGAGATTGAAGAAATTGCTGATCAGATTAATAATGATTTTAGGGCCACTGTGGCTCGCCATCCATCAAAGACGCAATAATGAAAAGAAACATGACCAAATGGAGATAATAGGGCAGTTATGGTAATCTTTGTGAATTATAGAAGCCCCTCCACCTCATGCATGTTACCCTGGCTGATGAAAGGGAGAGTAACCCAAAGCAGAGGCTTCAGTGACAGGGGGGTCATCATCAGGGGGTACGCCATGACTCAGTGAGAGAAACAGCTAGGATTATGGGAAATATAAAATGCTCACAGTTATGTGGTTTGCTTGGTAGGTTGCTATGATAGGTTGTGCACATATTCATGGTATCCAGAGGATATATTTAATTACTTTTGGGGACTTTGGCAACACAAGGACTACAAGATATATGTTAGCAAAATATCTCTTAGATTATCTATACCAGGGGTGTGGTGGTGCGTGGAGAACTGGGTGTTAACTCTAATTATAAGCTAATTTATAACAAATTATTTATTCTGAAATTAAATGAAATATATGAGATGTGTTAGCTGTATTTGCACGTTGGCACGATGTTTGACTTCGGGTAATAATGATCCTAATGAAATTCTCATTAAGCACAACTGCACTCTGACACACATTATCTCCAAAGGCTTGCGCCATGCGTCGAGCAAAGCGCGCCGCACGGCGACCTCGCCTGCAGCAACTACTGAATGATTCACTTCGGAGCAGATTTAGAAGTCGGGATCAACAATGCACGCTGAGAAATAAGTACCTGTAAGCTGTAAACTCTGCACTCCAGCACTTATGTGTCCTAGAGACTGTGGTCATCCTCTAACTGCCTCTGGTGGTTTTTGATATGAGACAACTATTGGATTGGCTGAATGGAAAAATGACCTCTAAACTTTTAATACAACTACATTATCAGGTCATAAATTCAATACGTTCAATAGTACTTTGATTTATGACCAAAATACTAATGATATTACCATCAACCTCAACTGTACTTTGAGCTAACTTGCAGATGTTAGCATGCTAATACTTGACAGTGAGCTAATGGCTCTGTCTACTAAAATCAGCGTTTAAAATAATTCATAAAACTGAGTACTTTACTAAATACTCATCTGGAGACACATATGAAGACAATCATTATCCTGTTTGCTTTGCGTCTTCTTTAAAATATGTACGTCCATCAACCTCAACTGTACTTTGAGCTAATTTGCAGATGTTAGCATGCTAATATTTGACAGTGAGCTAGTGGCTCTGTCTGTTAAAACATCATTTACAAATAATTAATAAAACTGAATACTTTACTAAATACTAATCTGGAGACACATGAAAACAATCATTATCCTGTATGTTTTGTGCAGTCTTTAAAATATGGACGTCTATCAACCTCAACTGTACTTTGAGCTAGTTTTCAGATGTTAGCATGCTAATACTTGACAGTGAGCTAATGGCTCCGTCTACTGAAAAAACCATTTACAAATAATTCATAAAACTGAATACTTTGCTAAATACTAACCTGGAGACACATATGAAGACAATCATTATCCTATTTGCTTTGTGTCTTCTTTAAATATATGTACGAAATGGTTAAGTGGCACTTATCTGACCCCGGAGCGATCCGGCCCGTCATCCTACCAGAAGGCAAAGTGAACACGACAGGGTCAAGGCAGCTGTTTTGGGAAGAAATGTCACATTAGCATAGTTAATCACTCTGAAGATGTTCTGGTTGTGTGTCTGTTCCTATCTTACCCTCCTCTATTCACCCTCTCATTCCCTGCTTTCATTCTACCTCTATTTCCCCCCCTTTCCATTCTTCTGCTGCTGTTTTCACTCCCCAATTTGCATAACCCCTTTCGACAAGCACGGCTTCATCACCCCACCAGGCCTGACTCTTGGACTCGCTCTCTCTCTCATCTCTCCCCGAGAACAAAGCCATGCTTGTTTGTCCTGCCCTTGCTCTCCATCCGACGCGCTGATCAAAGCCGGTCCTCCATGACAGCTTTTAGAGCCATTCCAGTGCTGTTGTTCAAGCTGTGAAATATTCACAAAGTGGGAGCACCTGTCCATGTGTACCAGCTTTTCGCGAAGCCACATGGGGCCCTTTAGCTATTAGAATGAGAACATATGACCAAACTACATCTGCTGACTAAGGGATTTCATAACTTACTAACTTATGTGTCCTTTTCAAAAACTAAAATCTCTTCCTGTGAGTCGGTCATGTACTAAATCTCACTTCACTGAGTGATATCCATCAGAGAGTCCGAAAAATAGCTGAGAGGAGTTTCCACACATCTATTTCAGCAGCAGGTTGAAGGCGGACTACATCCCTTAAGATGCTGATGCTGGTGGGAATCGGCTCAGCACGGCTCAGCGGTGATAACATCATTATATCGCAATCAAGGAAACCGGAGGTTCTGTCCACAAGGGGGCGGAATAAGGGGCGAATTTACCCTGCAATGGCTGCTGTGTTGATACGCACACCGAAAGTAAGACAACGCTACAAACATAGTCCATAGAAAGCTGAAGGAGAGCTGCAGTCTGTCGAGGGTTTGTCTCACCCACTTACCTCTCACTGTTCCGTATGGTCTCCCTTCGTTAGCCTGGTTAGGCCCTCCATATTTGTAAGTGTGTGTGTGTGTGTGTGTTCGTGGCACCCACGCAGAACATGTGTGTTTCTATGTCTGTCCAGGAAGTTGTTTTTTAGAGCACTAAAGCCGCGGCTCACTGGGGCCATCTGCGGAGCTGGCTCCTGTAATTAAATTTGATATGACAGGAGGAACGGAGGAAGGAAAAGCAGAGTGGATGTTTACTGGGGAACAGAGGGTGAGGAGAGGAGGAGGAGGAAGGAGGAAGGAGGAGGGTAGATCGAAACAGGGAGTCAAAGGGAGATAAGGTAAGACAGGTGAGATAGGATGGAGGCGCCGGAGGCCAGATCATAAAATAACCTCATAGTTATCGCACACACACACACACCAGCTGCAGAGGAATAGTTGTGCACGATACAAACTCCCAAAACAGTTTCCTCCACATGCTGAAGAAATGTGCTCGCTGACAATTTGAAGACTCTTCAGAAGGTACGCGAAGGCGGGTAATTGGCAAGAAATACTGTTGCATATTTTTAGGGAGGTTTGTTAATTTGTGCGCTTGTCTGGGAAGGCGAGGCTGTAAAAACACATTTGAATAAATGAACGCGGCCGTGACAGCTTGGATCTCGTTTCTCTCTTGAACCAATTGTATGTAAGTGGTCTTTCTCTGCTTTCCCCCTCACACACACTTTCAGGTTTCACAGAAGGATGCTACACAGCGTCAATGGCGTCTTAGAGCCTTTTATTGTACAAGTCAAATGCACCTAAAGGCCTTTTTTACTGCAACCCAGCCTCTTACTGTTTATTTATGTAGTGGTATCAGACACAACGAATAGAATGCTCAGTTTATGTGTGTGTGTTGCAAGGACGGCTTTTTCCTGCAGCTCCGTCTGCAGGATAACATCAGCGTAACAGGCAATCTTACACTGGAGGTAATTGTGTCTGCTCCTTGTCATCCTTTATACGTTGAATTGCGATCTGACAACCTTGACTATGAGTTCGGGGGTCGGCGGTATTGGCGCGCAGCCCAGAGCGTGTCTTTAAAGAACTTGTTTGATGTGTTTTTCTGAGTGTGACTTTAATCCTGATAACTGATTTCTGCTCGTTCCAGGTGGCCTCGCTCGGTGTGACAACCTTCACCCTGTGCGCTCTGTGCATCGACCGCTTCCGCGCCGCCACCAATGTCCAGATGTACTACGAGATGATCGAGAACTGCACCTCCACCACGGCCAAGCTCGCCGTCATCTGGATCGGCGCTCTGCTACTCGCTCTCCCGGAGCTCCTCATCCGCCAGCTTGTCGTCGAAGACACAGAGATTCCGGATGAGCCTCCCGTTGAACGCTGTATCATCAGGATATCCACGTCCCTCCCTGACATACTCTACGTCCTGGGCTTGACCTACGAGGGTGCCCGGCTGTGGTGGTGCTTCGGCTGCTACTTCTGCCTCCCGACGCTCTTCACAATCGGGTGCTCGTTGGTGACGGCGCGCAAGATACGGCACGCGGAGCAGGCCAGCGTGCGCAGCAACAAGAAGCAGATCCGGCTGGAGAGCCAGATGAACTGCACCGTTGTGGCGCTGGCGATCGTCTACGGCGCGTGCGTGGTGCCTGAGAACATCTGCAATATAGTGTCCGTGTACATGGCGGCCGGCGTCCCTGAGCACACCATGTCCGTCCTCCATCTCCTCTCCCAGCTGCTGCTCTTCTGTCGGGCCGCCGTGACGCCGGTGTTGCTGCTCCTCCTGTGTCGCCCGCTGGGCAGGGCCTTCCTGGATTGCTGCTGTTGCTGCTGTTGCAACCACACGCCCTCCTCGACCACGGCCAGTGACGATAACGAACACGAGTGCACCACCGAGCTGGAGCTGTCCCCGTTCAGCACCATCCGCAGGGAGCTGAGTAACTACACACCCGCTGGCTCCAACTGCTAAAATGACATTCCTAATCAGGGATAGAGATGCCCGCTATTAGCCCGTGGCTAGTACGTCTCAGACTCGGCGAGGAGAGATTTGCCTTACCAAGTCTGGTCACATTTCCAAATGAACTTGGACACTGAACAACCACAGTCAGGGTTCTAAATCCTCGTTCTTTTAACAACACCGTACATGTACAGTAACCTTTTAACACGTATTTTCCCTGAAAAGCTCACAAAAAAAAACGGTACTTGTCCCGGGCGCTCCTAAAGCAGGGTCAGTAAATATCACCGGAGCAACAACCTGGTCGTCTGCAACATCGATAATTCTGCCTAAAACCTTTAAAACTTACAAACCTCCCTGCTGTAGACCTCGTATGCCTAAAATACATCGTTCCGAAAAGTCGGGATTGGCCCGTGTCGCTTCACGATCTGAGTCAACCATGAATGTGGAGTGTAGAAATAACCTCCAGCTTTAATTTCACAGTACCACAAAGCCGTTTATCATCATGTCTGTGTACTGTAAAAGACAGAATGCTTTACTTCTAAAACATGCACATGAATTACAAGAGTACACTCTGACCGAGGTTTGCACTCACTCCCCGTCACCGGAGCTGAGATCAGCACTGAGCTCGGTCCACTGGCGGCATATGGCCTCAGACATCTGCTTATTCTAATGAAACCTGCTAAACTCTGCTTTTAGAACATGCAATGATTTTGTTTTGCGACCTCCTCTCGTGCACGCAGCTCTCTCATCTATGCTGACTCACATCGTGGAGCGACAGGCCCGGTGGCGCCTCATTAAGAGGGTGTGTCATGTTACAAAAAGTACATAAATAGAGACCCTGTGCAAAAGAGGAGTTGTACAGAATACGTGTTACATCGGGCTCTGTTAAAAGTTTGTGATCTGCCCTGCTGATAATGTGTTCAGTGGTATTTATAAATGGGAAACTGTACTAATATATGGCAGATATAATCAACGCCAGTCACCTTCTACATGTCGCTGGTGAAAATAAGACTTAACTCATCGTGTATAATAACTCAAATACTGCATCCACTAGGCTGACACTGCCTCTAGATGTACAGTTTACAGACAATGTCAATGCACAGGTCAAACTTCGGTGCAAACATTTACAGCCTTTGCGACTGGAGATCAAAGCTCTCGATAATTCAAACTGGTGCATGACGTCTCCGCGGTAACGCAAGAAGAAAACACAGAGAGGAGAAGGCGACTGTATACTTACACTGTACATAGGAAGAAGAAAAAAAAACAAGCAAGTTGACTGTGTGGTCAAACATCACTGGGCTGGTCTCAGAGGAGAAGACACACAGATTGAAATGTTTGGGCCAGTTGTAACGAAAGTTGAATGGGGTGAAATCGGAGAATGAGGACCTCCGCCGAGGTTGGTTGAGGTGTTAATTTAAATGTGACTGGATCCAGAAGTTAAATGGTTCCTCTTTGTTCCACGCTGCATCAAGTGTTGTGAAAATCTGCCTTTTTTTCGGGGGGGGGAAACCCTGCCGAAAGACGAACAGACTCCTCGGCGGAGGTTAGTGATTGAAGGGAACATAACACAAGTGGAATATCAAGAACCCGTGAACGGACGGACTCAACACGGACTGAAAAGAAATATCTGCACTACACTGTTGTATCATGTTACGCCTTACACTGCAGGCTGTATATATAAACTGTACACTTTCTTTGGTGCTCTTATGATGAATGCGCTGTAAACAACAAATCCATCGGTTCCACGTGAGATCGCGAGTAATTAATCTGCTTTGTTTCTGGTCAAGAGGACTGAAAGCGGCGGCCTGGAATACACGAACGGCGACTCCGGTAAAAGACAGGAAATCAATGTCCAGCTTCTTCTGAGCTGCTGATTAGAGAGACGACTTGTCGTTTACAGTTACATAAACAGATTTCCAAATTAAAAGCCTTTTCCAAAATAAAATTAAAGTTAAAGGTGCAAAAATCATTTACTTGGTAATTACACCATGTTGAATTTATTGTATTATAAATATGAGGCTCATATATATTTGTACCAATACTCACTGCGAAAGGCCATCATAAATACAAAGTAGCAGTCTCTTTTTTTGGACCAATATTGTCTTTATAATCACCAGAGTCAAATATACTATGTATGTAAATCAGCTCCAAAGCCAGTCAAGCATTCTGAAAGGTATTTAAAAAAAAAAAAAAAGACTCTTGACCTGATTCCGGTTCGCAGTTTCATTACTTGGGTTTTTTTTTTTAAAGGAGAACCAATGTATACATTTACAAGTGTATTGTACTTTTGAATCTGTTTTCTTAAACCTTCTAATCAGACGTGGGTCAAAACAAAGGTCGAACCATCTATTCAAGGATTTCTTATCACCGTTTTAATTAAAGAATGTAGACACATGTTAAGATGTTGAGGGCTTCTTTGGAAATGACTCTAAAAAAAGCCTTTGTTTTATTTATTTAAAAAAAACAACACATTTCTTTAGGTATTTCCGATGGTGGTGAACTCTGTAATGACCCATGTGTGATGTTCATTGGTAAACTGTATATTGCGATGAATCTTTTGCGTACGATTCTCCACTGCCAAACACCTTCTCTCTGTCTGTCTCTTGTGCTCTTGTGGTGGTAGCACACTCTTTCTCTCTCTCTCTCAGCGTCGAGGTCGGTTCGCTCTCAGTTCCGTCGATAACGACGAGCAGGGGATCGCTGCAGAACTCAGATCCTGAAAGGTTTGACGATATATTTCCGATAACAGCTAGCTAAGTTTTCACCGGGCGAAAACTTCTCACTTCTCGCGAGATTTCAGTTTGTATTTACGATGTTGTCGGACACACAAAATACTCCACCAATTCCAATTATCATCCTTATTAATCATTTATAAGAGACCAGGTTTAAAAAATGGTGGAATTATCCTTTAATAGAGGAAATTAGGCAACAAAAAAAAGGCAGTTTGAAAACTTATTTCA
The DNA here is from genome assembly GCA_901007825.1 of Macroramphosus scolopax. Taxonomy (NCBI): domain Eukaryota; kingdom Metazoa; phylum Chordata; class Actinopteri; order Syngnathiformes; family Centriscidae; genus Macroramphosus; species Macroramphosus scolopax. Next base: position 25,390 of record CAAKHC010013798.1, on the reverse strand, counting down.
GCATCACGGTCAAAGTGTCGCGGGCCGATATTCAAACCTGTCCGGGGATCTTCGTCGTAAGCTCTTGACGTGCCGCCTGTCCCACGGTGCGACTGAGGGCTGAACCGACCTCCTCCCTGAACCCTCTCTTCATATTTCCGGGAGTATAGCTCGTTCTTAATGGCTCGGTGTGTAGTAATCGTGGTTCAAGCTAAATGATGAAGTGATTCTTGTGAAAATCAGTCAGTGAGATGTTTATTCTGAACTTTGTGAGTATCCTCTTCACTCTGAGCGCAAAAATGTGTCTGTATTTGATACCTGAACATGTAAGCACACGACCACTGTTGTCTCCAAGTCTAGTCACTGGTTTCTAGCTTTTTCTATAGCCAAAAACTGTCCCTTTGTTTATCAAAGAAACTTTATCTTCAAACCTGTATAATAAAAAACCCTAAAAGTACCAATACTGTGGTGTTGAGCCTAAACTCTGTCCCCCCCTCCAGATTAACTGTGTCCTGGCTTCCTTTAAAACCTCCTACTACAGCTGTACTATTGCACAAATGTGTCATTTCTGCTCTTCCTCACATAACAGACGAGCCTTTAAAATATTCATCAGTGATGTATCACTGCTCTATTCCCCGTCCACACCCACTCAGTGCTCTCTGTTGCCTTTGTCTGCTGCATCCGAAGTGTTATACAACGATGACGCCCGACGTCCTGGGCCTGCGCTCGCGATAAGGACGCGGAGCAGAACTGTTTACATCTCCGAAACAAAAAAAGCAGAATTAGCTGTCGTGTGGGAACACTGAGCAGATGCCAGAGAGCTTCCGCGAAACCGCCGAAATGTCAGTTTTCCCCTCGGAGGGACGACGCTCACCCCCGGTGAAGCGGAGAAGGTGGTGTGTCATCCCTTTCTCTGTATCTCGCTCTGTTTCATGTCAAGACGAAAAAAAAAAAAAAAAGAGGGCCGATGGAGAAGATGTGAGCGAGATCCACAGGACGCAGGGACACGGGAGACATCTTAACATTTGTCTCTTATATAAGATGCTGGTCAAAGACAACGCTTTTGTTCGGCGTGATGGAGTCAAATATCTCCCTCACACCCTGAGAGAACCGGGCAGGCACACACACATGCATTTGGGACGTCTTTTATCATCCAACCAACTGCTCGTTATGCACTTTGATTCACCGTCTATCTGTTTATCTGGCTCCGTTATTTAGCTCCAAGACATAAACTGAGAGCTACCGACTATGAATTTGTTCTAAGGATTAGTTCACTTTGAAACCACTTGTGAGGCTTTTTATCTGTCGTCTCCCCATCGCCTGCTCATTGTCACAGAAGAAGGACCGCATGTGTGTGTGTGTGTGTGTGCCTGCGTGTGTCGTCCCAGAAAAGCTGACAGGCGATGCGCCACTCATCTCGCTAATTTGCCTCAAAACAGTTGTCACCCTGCCTGTTCACTCGCTCACGCTCCATCAGCAACACACTTGTTAAAGCGTTTGCATCACGTGTGTGTGCTGTGTGTGTGGTTGTTTGTCTTTTCCTCGTTTCATGTTACGAATGTCTTCAAAAAAAAGCTTTTCTTTCCCCCCCAAATTACGCTCCGTTTCTGACCGACGACACACTTTTTCGATCTCTTTCATCGCGCTCCTCTTTGTTGCCTCGGAGTTTCTGGGCCTCAGCTCCAGTTATATATCGAGACACAACAGTTTAGTTGCTGGGACGGCTGTTTGACACAAACTGGATTCCACTTAGATGTAAGAAGCTGGAGTCGCTTCAGGAGAACAAGGACAGAAAAGCTATTATTCTGCAGACACCCCTGCAGCTGGATTGAAAACATGACCAAGAACATTTTCAAAAGATGGGATGAAGAAAAAAGGGAGTTTCTCCTTGTGTCGTTTCTGTCATTTCTTGCCAGTAATTAGTATGAACTGCCTCCTCCCATCAATCTGGCATCAGAAGTAATCTGATCTCACATTTCAACCCATTGAGATGCTCCTCTGCAACAACTCCATCAGTATAGTAAAGCAGTGTATCTTCATCAGTCTTCTCATTTCCTTCTCCTTTCCCTTTTCTTGCTTAAGAAGAGTTAAAGACACACTATGTAATTTCTCTGCAGGTTGTCTGTTTATCAGAACAATAACAAAGATGTAGTTCGATGACATCATGAAGTAGCATCATGGGATCTGAGGAAGAAATATTAGAAATATCAAGTCAGTAAATGATGCCTCTATAATCACTCTGGTTGTATTACAGCAGCTAGAGACTTGGTATGAGTGAGCACACACATACAGACTATTTCTATCTGTTGGTGCAAGCTGACTGCAGGTTTCAGGGCTTATTCAGACACTCTGCCACCTTTTCTGTTCTCCAAGTATAACTGGGCTTTCATTAAAAGCAGGAAGTTCCAGCCAAGCAATCTGGCTTGGCTAAGGTTTTTTTTTCTTCTTCCTGGCTGTGCTTTATGAATGGTTGCTAGGTAACCAGGCAGTTCAGTTACCGTCTTTTTGTAACTTTCTCCTATTTTCCCTGCATTCCGTCGTGTATCTTGCCTTGCAAAGGAGCGTCCATTCAGGAGGCCGTGCGTTACTCAGCAGATAAAACATTATTGTATTAGAGCTGCAGCTTCATATTGATGGTTTATATTAATGTATAGCAGGTTGAAAGGAACCCAATAATTCTTACCACCCAATTTTGCTCTGCTCTGAGGGTTTTAGCTTTATGGCCAGTAACTTTATTATGTTAATTCACTCTATGGAGTGATGCAGTCCTGCACCAAACAAGCCAGACGGAGCTAACTAGTTGGATATCTGGTGAACTTAGTGAAGGAATTAGCAGCTGAAGACCAGAACTGCTAATAACAGAGTGAATATTCATCAGGTGGACCTGAAATGTGATTTAAATGATTGTTGCTCTGTGATGGATAAATAAAAAGCTCTTTGCATATTCAACCACAACATATAAGGAAACTTGAAGAACTATTGTCTTAAGGTAAGTAACCAATGAGGGAGGTTGGTGATCTATCATATCTATTAGCATCACTTGTTGCAAACAAAAAAATACAGTTATATTTGGAGTTAAAGCGTATCGCATGCAGCATGCAACACCATGATTAAAGTAGAATAATTTAGCCTATTTTGCATAAATTTGTCACTTTCTATTGAATATTTATGTATTTTTTAGTTTTCAACATGCATGTGTCAGTTGAGATAAATAAGAGAAGCAAGTCTTTGCTATCATGTCAACCACAAACACTCCGACTTACCGACTTACAGCCGCTCCGCAAGCACACGCACGGATCCAACACACCACAAAGCATCTGACAGGTTAAACCACCGTCACACTTTTATTTACTGAGCGAGCTTTTTCATCTTCAAGATTGTGTTATGGTGCAAAAAAAAAAAAACAACATATTGAGAGTCTCCGCTGGGACCCGCTCAGTAATATCTCTCCCTCTCCGTGGCTGCTGCAGTCATCCGCTCCCACTCTTTCTAAACCTTCCTGTCGTCTGCCTCTCCATCCATTCACTCCTCATCCTCTCCGAGCACCATCCTGCCCTCTCATACATTTTAATGCCAGCGGTTTTGATCCAGCTGGCCAGAAGAAACATTCAAATGTGGCCGTTTGTGTTGAATAAATACATAATTCAGCAAACACAAGTCAAGTGCTTCTCAGCGTCGGGGAAGACAAGATAATATTTCACTTCTGAAGAGTGGGTGGAACGGGATTTAGTCAGACATGAGATGCTGAGTCCTGTGTGGCTGGCAAATCTAATTTAAGAAATGCTAAATCCTAAATCTGTAGGGGTTGTTAGTGTTATTTAAGGTGAGACACTACACATGGAGAGCGTAATGATCTCTGTAAAACTTCCCCTGTTGATTACTTGGAGTAACTGGACTAACATTGGAACAACGTTTGGATATTTAATGAGGCATTATGTCATTATATACTAACAATTGAAGAACAGGAATCTAAAACACAACACATGTTGTCAAAGGTTCCTTCATACGTCCTCCACTGTACAGGTGCAGCAGCGAGTCCTTCGTCCTCACCTCGAGCGGCGTCCTCTAGCTCCTCATCAGGGATCCGAGGGCATCCTCGGTCCAGATGTGATGTGTAATTCCTGGCTCTGCAAAGGAGGGTTTCCACTGAGTTGGAACACGTCCAACTCTGGAATACATCAGACACAGGGCGGCTTCCAAAGCACGCTGGTTAGATACCCGAACGACAGCGAGAGGCTCCTGTTAAAGCAGATATCCGTGTTCTGTGACATCACTCAACGGATGGAGACGTTGACAAGCTGTGTAATATAACCATGTTTAGCCTGTGTATGTCCACTTCTTCTTCTTCTCACTTTGTTCTGCAATTAAGTTGAAGTTGGATATAAACACGTGACAAGATTCTGACTGCATCCCGGTTGATGGGAAGACAAACACCGGGTCCGGGTTGAAGCCGGGACACATCTCCGACGTTTAATTCACATGAGGAGTTCCCATTAGTCTGCTCAGAAGAAACATACTGTCGAAAGATGTCCCGTTGGCATGACAACACTCTTTTTGTCTTATTAGTGCATATGAGCCGTATTATTGCAATGCACAGTCACCTACTTTCCCGGGGCAAGTCTCCTAATAAGTCTGGTTGCCATGGATACTATTCATCACTTCAAGCACCACTTCTCCTGACAATAAAGGATACGTACACGTTTTCATCTCGTCTCCAGAGCGTCTCCCGGTGCGTTCAGGGGCCCTGACGTACAGGTGCGAAATCAAACAAGTGTGCCACAGATTTCCGGGTTGATCAGTTCCTCCTCTGCGTATCGTTTTTTATTTATGTCTTTCATGTCTGTTGTGTTGTTTCGATGTATCCCCCGAAAAAAGCTATTCCGATTCCAAAACCGGCTTTGACGGAAACAGAGGGTGACAAAATACGTGCGAGGGTATCAGGACTTGCTAAACAGGAAGAGATGTTGTATTTCATCGCAGCTTGTTTCACACGTTGGTTGGATTCAAATAAAATACATTAGACGCAGTCACATCGGGAATCTAATGGAAGGTGCCGAAGCAGAAAGGTTGCCGGGGCCGACGAAGCGATATATAGTTTGACTTATTTTAGTATAACATCGCAGGATAGTTTCCTGTTTCTTACTGATACACAGTCGACTTGATGACAGGATTGATGGTGAGTGCAGTGGGCTGCTTTACCTTTTGTTAGCCATGTCACTCATTTCCAGGTCACCGGGAAAACTGAACGCTCGGCTGAGCTTGAGACATGCTCAATGATGGATCTCCTCCGTGTGTGTGTGTGTGTGTGTGGGTATTTCTGTGTGTGTGTGTGTGTGTGCAGTGAAGCAAATGACCTTCGCCCCAAACCCATCCTTCTGATAAACATTTGATTCTTCATGTCTCGAGCTCGACACACACACACACACACACACACACACACAGGAGATGCATCGTTCAGCCTCAGTGATGATGGTCCGTTTTACATCACTTGCTCTTTCCCTCGTCCACCGGGGCCGCGGCTGAACTGCAGGTCAGCACATAAAAACCTGGTCTGATACACTCAAACGAAATATAACAATCTAGTTGTACTGACCTTTATATCGCACACGCTCCAACATTCAATATAATATGTAATTAGCCACACTTATATCCTCACTTACCGAATCATAACCTAATTATTTACGGACGTGAATCACGCCGAGGCAAACCAGACTAGACAAAGTACCTTGAAAAGGTTTATCCCTTCAGCAGATTATCTTTGTTTAGCTCAGAGGGTAGGTACGACGAGAGCTTTGTCTGGTTTAGCTCCAATTAGGCTCTCCTATTCCAGATTAAGAGATTGAAGCAGAATTCACCCCGGTTTTATGTCAAAGGCTTTCTAAGTGGGGCACGTCTCTCAAGACGAAACCGAAGAGGCTGAGAGTACAGTGACGGAGAAAAGCTGAGTAAGACCGTCTACTGGTCTCCGCGGATCTCTCTCACGGCGTAATTTGCGAAGACAAGTGTTGCCGCGCGGTTCCTTGACCCTATATGTTGAGGTCGACGGCCTAATTACTGCAACACCTCCGTCGAGCTGAGCCGTTATTAAAATCGCACCTGCGATTTCTCCTGACAACTCACAACGCTGTGAAACAGACTTTGTTCTGGCCGCCTGACTCCACCTGATGAGTCGACAACACACCACCTGCCACAGTTTTCATCCAATTACGCTTCCTTTTTAAGCGTCGCCGGACGACAGCGGTTTGACTCGAAAGATAATTGCGTCTCTCCGCCGTGTCTTGGCCAAGCTAACGGAGGCCCCTCGCCGTAACTACGACCTCCTGCAACAGCAAGCTGCAGCGTTTATGTCTGCAACAGATGTGAAGTGGCTAATAGAGAGTACAGTGTTCGTCTCATTATCTCCACGTTTAATGGCCACAAACCAACAGCCACATTAGCAGCGAGCAGATGCTGCCTGGCGATGCTCTCAGACAACTTTTTTTTTTTTTTCTGGCCTCACCATTAGATGGAACTCTCTAGAGATCAGTGAATGGCTTATAAACACGCACACAATGTGTTTGCATGGAGGATAATACAGTCTTTTTCTTCAGCGATCAGCACATAGAACACCGTAATCCATTGCACAGCCCTTAAATAGACACACAAAAAAAATTGTGTGCCACACACACCCAGAAATATTCATCTGTCTCCTCTCTGAAGTAGCAGATACACTTGCAGCTTTGTCCTTGCTGACAGTGATTTTTTTCACCGCGTCAGATCATCAGTACCGATGCTCGCTTTCGCTGACTTTCTGCAGCATGCTCTGAGCCTCCAACTGCATTGCTGGCAAAGGAAAAAGGCAGCTCACGGGCATGCGCACTAAAGTAGACATGCCTGCATGAGCACACTGGGATTACAAAGCACAATGCACACGCAGAGCGAATGCCTAACAGTTACAATTACAGACACTGACAGACTACAAATACTCATTTCTGAGAGGTGATTACTTTGCTCGCCTCAGTCATCTCGCCCTCTGAGCCTTAACGGAAAAACCTCACATGCTGACGAACTGCTGTATTTATTGTTTAAGGCTTCCCAGCTCAGTCATGTGGAGAGCTGTAGCGAAATAACACGGGAGGCTTGAAATTATACTTCACTTCAAAACTGGAGAAAATTGCTCAAATTACGAAGGGGCTTCATCATCCCCGAGGACGTGCATGCAACGCTTTCTGTTATATCACTATCGAATCAATGCGGAGTTATTGTCACGTCAAGGAAAAGGCATCACCTGTTAGAGAAGGAGCAAATAACTTCTGCATCTTCCTTCTGCAAAGATACAGTCAGAGATGTCTCAGGATGGCTTGATGGACCTTGAATGCATCAAACCAAAATGCACCTGCAGGAATCTAAACACTGTTCTGGAAGCACATCCTGCAGCTTATGTGATTGCGCTTGCAGAAGTGTTCATTCATATTCCTGGTCTGTTTTGGCACTAGATTCCTCACTCTGTGTATCCTGGTTGAAGCCCAGAAAGATCAATAAAACTGATGAGAGAAAGATTGGATAGTGGGTGAAACTGAGAGAAATAGTGGAGCACTCGTTCTGTAATAGAGGCGGTGGCACTTCTTGTAATACAACTGGAGGCATAACAACACTGGAGGTGTTTCTCTTTTGTTTGGACTGTTGAGATGAGTGGGACAACGCGGCCCGGCCTGATCTGATAACGACATTTCAGACCAAATAACTCCGTCCACTCCATGACTGCCGATGTAAGAGGATTTGTCGTCGCCTAATAAAGGAGGCACTTGTGTGTCAGTCAGGCTTTTCTCTTCAAGCCCTTTTTTCAAATGTCACTTGGGCAGCGTGCAACTCGTAGAAAAGAAGAGAGCGGAGAAAACTCTGCAACTGCGGATCAGAACCTAAAAACTCCAGATGCTGAGTGTTTTTTAACATCAATATACTCAACATTCCTACCGTGCAGCCTCACACTCGCACCACATCCCCGATGGAGGCTCAGGTGTGTCGTTTGAAAAGCATTCATGCCAAATTAAGCGTCGTGTGGGTGACGGCACAGCCGACAGAGAAGTCACCCCGAACTATTAAATTTGCACGAAGCTGTCAGTCGACGCTGCATTAAATCAAATCTGAGATGTTGAATATGGAACTGTGAGCTCAAACTAACGTCTCCCCGGCCTGGTCGTTACGCCGCCATCATTCTTGATCATTCGAAAAGATACGAGTCCCGACCTGAACATACTTGATTAGAAATATTGATAATCAGTCATACCGCCACCTAGTGGTGACAGGGAATGGAACGCTGACGTGCTGACCCAAGTCAATTCGTTGGTACATATTGGAGGATGTTGTGTGTTGTCATGGCACAGCGTGGAAAGGGGGGCGGGGCTACAAATTTTGTGATCTCACCCTTAAAAACAAATTTAGGAGGTTTGTATTTCTTTTCTTTATCAATAATGTTTATTCACTGGTAAATTTACAATGTAAAGGACTCAGTGAGCTTTAGTAAGTGCTGTATATCGTGTGTGTATATCGTGTGTGTGTGTGTGTGTGTGTGTGTGTGTGTGTGTGTGTGTGTGTGTGTGTGTGTGTGTAGGAGGTCCACAGAGGGACACCTGCTGCTGACTACTTGATGGACCCTCACTAACGAGCGGCACTTATTGCCATGGAAACCCCCCACCCCACCCCCTCACACACACACACACACACACACACACACACACACACACACACACACACACACACACACACACACACACACACACACACACAAACAGGCTCATGGCTACAAAGGCAATCAGCA
>CAAKHC010013795.1:57056-106353 GCA_901007825.1 Macroramphosus scolopax | reverse complement strand
TTAGCAGCACTATATTGCAGTGAGAGGGTCACACACACAAACACACACGCGCAAACACACACTCACGCTGCCGAGCGGAGCGCGTCGTCCAAACCGAACGTCTCGGTGTAGGTTTCACATCTTTCCCCTTTTGAAGTTTTTAACACTTATGTTATCAGATTCTTGCCTTCAGCACTTCTAAAAATGATGAATCCATTAATAACAGTTGCAGCAGCCAAGAAAATCAGAAGTATGATGAACTGCCAGGAAACAGTGCAACGCAGAAGACGATAACGCTGTTAGCAGCTCCTGTTAGCGACGTTCGCTAAGTCCTGCCGATGTGTTAATTGCCTTAAGTGCATTCTCGTGGTGTTTTACGCTCTGCAGAAGTGGTGCGATATTATTTGAGGGTGTAAAAATACTGATCTTACGGGTTTAAAACGTGCAGCGTCCAGTGAATACTTCCATCCACACCCGTGGAATGTTAACATGAGCTTCTAAAAAGTATTTACAATTCGTCTGAAATTCACATGAGAACTCTAAATGATTCATAAACCTTGAGCACAGTTCCAGGAGGGTCTATTATCACTCTACAGTCTATGTGCAGCACGTGGATCGAGCTCCTTCATCACGATCGGAGCGTCTGGCGGTTTTTTAACACCTAGTTGTGAGACGCTGCCGGTGCGAGTTCCCCCGCTGTGATCGCACCTTCTTCAGTCAACGCGGAGTCGTTGGTCTATGACAGCACGGTGAGCGTGACGGATCCTTTGGTCCTTTTGAGGATGCCGACGGCCTCCTCGTGTGTCACGCCCTCCAGCGTCTGCCCGTTGACGGCCATTATCTGGTCTCCTCGCTTCAGACGCCCGTCCTCCGCCGCCGCCCCCTTCACACACACAAACACTTGTTAGCGACCTTATATTTTAATTAACAGTTTATACGTTGCAAGTCGCGACCCACCTTTCCAAACACTGTTTTAACATAGATGGGCAAGTCTCCATGGGGGCTGCCGTACCCTCCAACGATACTGAACCCCAGTCCGTCTGGTCCTCTTTCCAGAGTGATGCTCTTATATTGAGGCGGGCTGATGGAGGGACAGTAAGACAGACTGACTTATCATGCTTCAACAAGACATTCTGTGTGTGTGTGTGTGTGTGTGCTAAGTTCATACCTGAGGTCGTCCTGGAAGATGCAGCTGGGCGTGAGACCTGCAGCCGCCTGCTCCGGCGTCGGACCCGTCACGGTGGTGTCTCCACCCGCCACCACCTGTACGTGCAGCGACACACACCCGGGCGATCAAACGCACTGTTATGGCACGCTGATTTACGGTCTAGATAAAGATTGATAGCACGGCGGGTAGCGCTGCGCGGTGGAAACAGGTTTTATGGTACTTCAAAGTCTACTGCTTGTTCTTTGCTGGTCGGTGCAATTACACACGGATAAAGTGAAAGAATAGAGGAGCTGTTCGACCGCAGGTTATCTGACGGCCGATAGCGAGCGCAGAGACCTGCAGCTGGATTGTGCCGGTGGCGTTCTTGAGGAGACTGACGGCCTGCGAGTGGGTCATGCCTTCAGCAGAGGTTCCACAGATGCTGACGATCCGGTCCCCAATCTGGAGGAGAGAGAGGAGTTGGATTTAAAGAAGATATCGTATATTATTTTTACTACTTTTAGAAAAGGAACAGTCTCAAATTAAATCCACCAGCCCATAGAACAGCTCAAATATACTTGTTTTCAGTTGAACAATTTCATGACGTCCTCATCTCTCATTCTGGATGATAAAGCAGCACGAATGTTCTATTCAAGACCCCCCCCCTGTTCTGTTCAATGAGCCCCTCTGTGGGCTAAATGATCTGAATTCAGGAGTGGGAGATTTATACTCCGTGTCAGGCTCTCGCACTCCTCCAGTCTGCATCACAAAGGGCCACAGTTGTTATCTGCCCTGTCGTTTAGCAGCGGAGGTCGAGGCTAAAGGCCGTCGGCTCTTGAATCTTTGGAGGATTCCCGTCTCTGTGAGTGGGACTGGGATTCCTGTAAAGATTCACATTAAATCCCACGCAAGGTTGACTTGGATGGGGATCTGCGAGGCTGTGAATCCGTACCTTGAGCTGTTGGGTCTGAGCGGCCAGGCCGACGGGATTCATCATGGCGATGAAGATGGGGATGTCCCCGAGAGGACTGCCCACTCCGCCTGCAATACTTATACCCAGCGAATCAGTGGGACCTTTAGTGAACTCCACTGATCTTATGTCCTGATGCTCCGGAGCTGCGAGGAAACAAGTGTGTCAGATTCGTTCCTGGTGTGAATCATGGATTTGTCATGTCTGAGGATACATACATTCCTGACCAGCGCTTGGTTTGTCAGGGTCGCCGGGAAGGTTTCCAGAGTCTGAACACGGGTGAGAGGCCGCCTTGAAGCTGCCTGTTTCACTTATCTGAAACAAAGGATGCAGCACAGTCAGTCCCCTGTTTGATGTCTGAGAGGAACAAGCGCAGATGATTCGAAGAGTTCTGTAGATTACCTGACTGCTCTCGGAGAGCCTTCTCTCGGAGTGGAAGGGGCCGGCTTTAAACCTCCCCACGTCCATTTTTATAGGCCCCACGCAGCACTACAACACAAGGCACAACCACCATAACACCCGTTAACATGTGTCATCAAACACAGTGATTGATATTAAATGTAACATATGTTGTGAGCTAAATCTACCTTGAGTAGAGCGGCCACGGACTCCTGAGTGGCCGACCTGATGTCCTCCCCGTTGACTGACAGGATCTGGTCGCCCTGCATCAGAGTCCCGTCAGTATCCACCAAACCTCCTTTCACTATGTCGGACACAAACACTCCTGTGTCATTCCTGCGAGATGATGAAAGACAAATAATTGACAGAGGGAAATCACACAATGTCACACAGCTGCTGCCGCGGTCGCACTCCGTACGTTCTCGCGCGCTATCGATCCGCGAATCGCACGTTTTTCCGAAGGACCTCCGCACAAGCGTGGCGTTGATTCCCTGGAAACCACTGACAAACAGAATTGTGCTTACCCTCCGAATATGGCCTCAGAAAAATTTGTTTTTCCACTGGATCCTGCGTGTGCTTACTGTGGACGTTTTGGAGCGAGGAGCCACCACATATCATTTAGAAAATGCTTCCTCTAATGGGAATCAGTAGCTGGCTTCAGACATGCCAGCGTGTATAGAAGACAATCCAAAACAATCAGTAACTATTAGTTCATTTGATCAAACGTATCTTGATTAAGGAGCCTTTCAGTGAAGTATATAACTTGTTGCAGTAACACATTTTTTTCCTTTGCATATTTGGGGTGTCGATCTCCGCCTGGATAAAGTGAGAGGAAAGCTCAAGCTGTGCAGCCGGGGCAACCCGATCCGACCCGGGTCGCCGGTGCCAGAGATACTTGGCTGTCACAACTCCTCGCCACTAACTGCTAGCTTGAGTGCTCCATTACGGTCGAGGGTTTTTGTTATTGCCTTTTCCATCCCAGCGAGCGTTTTAGGTGCTTTTTTTCCACTTGCAAAGCAGCTGGCGGAGGCACACGTGTACGACTGCAGTGAAAGTCGATCTGCTGTCCTGCAGCCAGTGTTTGAAGATGGCGAATAAGAAGCCCTGCAGGTATTATATGAAGAGATGCACGTCTATTCTGGTGTCCTGTGTCATGTCACATAAGGAAAAGCGGCTAAATATGCTGAGAGGGAGCACCTCATCACTACATCAGGGTTTTATTGTCTATCCTCTAACTCTACGTGAGCTACATTTAAGCACTGAGGGTGTCCAGTCATGATTTACCTCTGGTCCCGTGATCTGAATCGAAGAAGGAAAAAGATACAACATTACTATCTGACTATGTTTTACTCTCCTTAGCCTACTTATTTGTGCAACATCTATGAGATTCCTGCTGTCATGTTACGAGCAGCATCCCCTCACTCGTCCTGCACAGAGTGCACTAACTCCCGTGTTTGCGTTAAGGACGCGGCGCTACTCCTGATTGAGTTACCTTCTCCCTACAATGCTCAGGCCCAGGCCCTGACCGGGCTTCTTGTGCAGCTCCACGGTGAACGAGTCCCAGAGGTCCTCCTCCTTGTACTGGGCCTCGTCCCTGTAGACGGTCAGCTGGACCCTGTTGGGGGTCTGCCGCAGCACGTTGATGGCTTCGTCGTGAGTGGCTGCACGCAGGTCGATGCCGTTCACCTGGGACGAGAGACACACGTCTTGGAATAGTTGAAAATGTCTTTTGTGCAAGTTCAGTTCAGTTTCTGCTCTTTAAACTCAAACTGCTCCGACATCCTCCGAGGTTGACTTAAGGACACTTATATTAAGCTAAAGGGAAGTAGCCTTTCCACAAAAATGTGTGACGTTCACGCGTTCTGAGGATTGATGTCCAACTTTGGGCACATTAAAAGGAGGGAAATACCCCATTAGCCTTTAGCATCGTCATGCAAAAGGAGTTTCCCACAGCAGAAAATTGCACCGCTGCGGACTGAGAAACCGCACTTTCCTCCGCTGACCCTGTTTCTTGGCTCTGGGAAAGAAATGAATAGCCGAGGGCAATTTAGTCATCACCGTGTGTGTGTGTGTGTGCCTTACAATTTGGGTCTACAGGCTGAGCTGGCATAAGTAACCTCCTGAGCTCCACCCCTGCCCTCCCTCTGTAACAAAGCATGAGGTCACACAGAGGGCAAATCCAAGTTGAGCCGGGATACTTAACCCGTCACAAATCATAGCAGCGCTTCCTCTCTCGCACACTTAATTCCTCAGAGCCCTTGTCTCAACAGGAACACGTTTGTAGGAGTTACATGCTGATAGCAACTCATTTATAACTCTGCTTTGTAGTATCGTATTATTTGATCCTTGACTGAACGTGAAGCCTTTATGCTTTTATGTTCCTCGGGTTATTGAAACGTGCTCAGGCTGTATTTATGTAATTCGCGCGACGCTCGGCATGCCACACCTCGAGGATTTGGTCTCCTGCCCAAAGCCTGCCATCTTTGGAGGCGGCTCCTTCTTCGTATACCTCGTGGATAATGATGGTCCCCTGCAGGGAGAGCGGGGAAAGACAAGCAGATAAGTAAAGTGTAGGAGCAGAAGGTGAACAGGAAACGTCGGTGCTTACGGGACAACATTAAGTATTTATTTAGAGGACAAAAGCAGACATTATGTTGGCTCCCTCCTCCTGTAAGTGTTCCTGGCCTCCTGTATGTTCCTGGGTGTTTCTCTGCGTTCCAGTGTGAGTGTCATTTGGGGTGCAGAGGTTACATTCCAGGGCTGGATATTGTCTGCTGTGGCCGAGGCTAGACAAAGAGCTGCCCGACCAAGCCTGACTGAGCAGACAGAATAGATGGGCTGAGGAGGAGGAGGAGGAGGAGGAGGAAGGCTGTGACAACATAATTTCCTACATTCCTGAGCCGCCAGGGTTATTTCTAACCTGAGTTATACCACCACCAAATACTCTAGGTGGGTGGCAACTACCAAAATAAAGTCATTTAACTTCTAAAATACTTGTTTTTTTTCCAATCAAATCACCTGTGCTAAAGTGATAAAACCTAACTAGTCGATTTCTTTTCATGTTTTTGTCTCCTACCAGCAGGGTGTCGCAGCCCCCCACGATGCTGAGACCCAGGCCCGTCCTGCCTTTGGAGATGTCGATGGTGGTCTCACAGCCGGGGATGATGGGACAGGTCGTCGGGTCGCAGGCCAGAGTGGAAGGGGTGGATGAGCGGCTCTGACCTACAAGAAGAAAGAGGGCTGTCTCACTCCGTGATCCTTTAATTATCTTCCTGAGTAAGAAGTCGAAACCTAAATCTAATTTCCGTAAATTAAAAGGAAGGAAAGCAGCTCTTGCAGCAAACCGCAAGACTGTGAGAAGACACACTTATGACCGCTTCTGCCTCTGGTTGACTCATGTGAGGCTCGGCGCCGCTGAGCATGCTGGGTAGGCTGGCCAGGACCTCATCGGGCTCATCCCCATCCTGGCAGGTTAACTGAGGAGAGGGGAGGGAGGAGGTCTCATTTGTAGAGAAGGTTAGCTTCACTGGACCTTTGGCTTTTCTCAGTAGAGAATTGACCTAAAAGACATTAGAACGGCTAATTGGGACTTGACATCGTGCACTTTGTAGTCGACTAAATAATTCTACTAATGCATGTTAAACATATTAGAACACACTTTAGGCTAATACAAACTAATGATTACAGCTATATACCTGTTCCAGACTGTAGCCCAGCACTGATTCCCCGTTCACAGTTAGGAGTCTGTCTCCTGGTTTCATGCAGCCCTCCTGCTAACAACATTAGCAAAGCATTGTTTAGTACGTGTGTGTGATGATTGATGGAGGCAATTAGATGTGTGAGGCTCACTGTGAACTCACATTGCCACCGTGTCCTCTCTCCTCGCGTATACTCTGGATCTCAACTCCAGTCTCGGTGTTCCCCTCCACGAAGTTGATGCCGAGGCCTCCGTCCTCCTGTCGGAGGAAGAACAATGACATTATTTCGTATATTAGAGCGAGAGAGAGAGAGAGAGAGAGAGAGAGAGAGTGACTAATGCTTTTGTTGCTTTAACATGTGCAGAAGAATCTGCCGCCCCGAGCGAAACCGGCAACAACAATAACTGACGACAGTTATCTCCGTAAAGATAATTAGCCCCGGCGTCACCTCGCATTCTCTACACCTCTGATCTTTTGTTACCATGCAGATCTTTCTGGGACTGTGTGCGTCTATAACCGAGCTGCCAGATGCCGCGGAGTTTATACTGTCATCCCCCCGTTGCCTTTTGTACCATATGGACGATTCCCAGACCGGGACTCGCATCCAGGTGCTTTTCAAGCGGGGCTTTGTGCCCGTTTTTCTCCTTCAGTATCGCCCGTGCTGTGTCTCACGCGCTGCCATCTGTTTGAAAGGACGGCTCGCATGAATCACCCGAAAAAGTACGTTTTCCAAAAATAACCCTTCTAGCGTGAAGCCATGCAGATAGTTTAAACTCTATTTACTGACGACATCTACTGCGAGAACAAAATACAATCTGCTGAAAGCGTTGGAGAATGATTCAGCAGCACGGTGTCTTCAGAGAAATGTGATATTCTTTGTGGCGGAGCTTTAATCCGACTCCGCACGGGCCGAGACACAACAGGGGCTGGAGATATAATTGTTTGTGATTGTGGTGAACTCTGCCTTTATGTTCCTTTGGAACCACTCTGCTCCGAGTCACTCATGGGTTTGTTTACTTCTTCCCTTCCTCGTGCCAATTCTCCGTCTCCTTTCTCCGTCTTGGCAGCGAGTCAGACTCGACTGCTCCTGTCCTTCCTCTCCGTCTTTCTCTGGCAGACCCCACTGACTTTTTGTGTAAACCTCCCTTATTACAGCCGCCAGGCTTCCCATAATATAAGCCTGTCTCTCGTTTATAGTCTTTATTCTGCTAAATGAAGAGAGCAGGATTGTTTGTACGTGTGTTCGTATCTCACCTCCTGCTTTATGATGTGATGCACGTCCGCTGGAGCGTCAGCGTCTCCGTTAGCGGAGGCCGTTTCTTGCTGTGAGGGGAAACAGGCGGTTGTTGATAAGGAGTAAACATCTGAAACATGTCTGCGTGTCAGTTGGCTGGCAGTAGGAGAGCGTTATGTGTTTTTGGCGCATCCATGCCACCGTTTGTGGTTTTGTCTCAGTGTCTCGGGAGCTCCGGGCAAACAAGGGCGGGCGAGAAAGTCTGCGACCACACAAAGCGACTTGTAGACGCAAACAGACTTCAAAGGGTTCGAGGGAAAGATGATAGAGGTGAGTGAAAAGAGCCAAATCAAAACAATGATTTAGATTCTCAGGAAGGTTTAATAATCTTACAAACCCTTTATTGTTACCGTCAACCGATTATTGTTCTGTACTTTACTCTTCCATTACGTCATGTGTCAGTCTGAGTGCTTGTTCATGTGTGCAACATGTGTCACATGCGTGGCTGTAGGCGCAGCCGTACCTCGGCGTGGGGCTCCGCTGCGTCTCCCTCCTGCTCCCTCACCGGTCCCACCGCCATCTGGTCCAGCGCCTCCGTGTTCCTGTTCCCAAAGAGCCATAACTCAACGTGAATCGTCACTCTGCTGCTTCCTGCCAGCGCGGCCGTGATTTACGTGTGCTGATCACAGTGTCTCATTCACGGGGTCAGGAAGGGGATGTGAGCTAAGTAGAAGGGTTAAGTAGTGTAATCCTGGCATAGATGGATTGGAGCAGGGTTAAGTAAGTGCGAGGGGCCGATATGTCATCAATATCTGCAGCTGGCAAATTCCAGCCTGCAAACTCGCTGCATGTATGTTGCAGCAGTTAAAATAAAATGTCTCAATACCTTAAAACAAGTGTATGATTAATTTAAAAGTCATTTTACACACATTTTCTCCTTATTGTTTAATTATTTCCTGATGTATTATTCTTAAACATGTTTCTGACTCCCTGATATTTATTTTTACAGTTACTGTCTTCTCATTGTTCCTTTTCCCCTGGTTTGAGGTGTAAAGCTACATTTCGTGTATGAAAAACACTCTATAAATAAAGTTAATTATTATTTACTACCATATTTTTATGCTTTTAATTGGGTGTTTTTTTCCCCCTTCACGTCTTCCTCTGTTGAATTACAACAGCTCCCTCTACTGGATTTTAAATATCACTACAATAGACGTCAGATCTCTTCATGCATGAAGTGTAGAACACATCATGGAAGAGGACTTTATTGGAAGCTTCTCTCTACCTGACGAAGATGACTGTGACTTTAGATGGAGAGCTTTTGATGATGGATGATGCGTTCTGGTGACTGTGGCCATAAAGGACCTGCCCGTTGATCTGCGAGGATAGAAGAAGAAGAAATCAAAGAGAAGTTTAGATTCAAAATATCAGTTTATTAAGTTGTATGAATTTTATCCGACACCCTCATCTCACCTCCAGCAGCTCGTCCCCGACGACCATGCGTCCGTCCACCCCGGCCGCTCCGAACGGGTCTATCCCGACCACAAACACACTCATGCGGGAGCGGTCCCTGTTCCCCGCCAGGCTGAGGCCCAGGCCCGTCTTGCCTTTCTCCAGCTCGATCATGTGCAGGACGCCGGCGAGGCTGCCATAGCGCTGGATTATGTTCTCTGAAACAGGCAGGTAAAGTCACAGCAGACAGATGTAAGCTGACAATACTACTGTGAAGTGCCAGGTTTGTCTTGGGTCTGAGCTGCTGCCTCATCTCAAAAATCGATTTAGGGATTTGGATTCTGGAAGATGCATGGACCCAAAAAAGGAAAAGTTTCAAATATCAGACTGCTGATTTGTTTTACTCTCATTTTCTATCTCTTTGTCTCAATCTTGTCTTCTTTTGTTATCCACGCCTGTCCTCCTGCAGCGTTTTATCTCTCTCGCTCTTCCTCTCCTGTCTCTGGCGTGTTAGATAGCCACCATTCAGACCAATGGGCTCCTGTTGTTCTGGGCTCCCTGCCACTGTTGAACCATCAGTCCTGTTCTAATCTCCACAACTCGCCTCCCCGGGCCCAACCTCATCAATCTTATCCCCGCAGGATGGGAGCACTCTCTAACACGCGCACACACACATTCGCCACGGTCCCAGGTGTTTGGAGGCTGGAAGTCTGTCCTTTATGCTGCTTGCCTGAGCTGAATGTGACTGAAAGTGACCCGTTCTCCTTGAAGTTTATCCTACAACTCATCACTGTGTCTGAGGGATGATAATAGCTTCATTGGGACATTGAGTCCTTCAAGTTGTGCAGAGGTGCAACCTCTCAGGCATGTGAATCAGTGTGCTTTTACTGCAGATTTCAGATGGATTGATGGGCAGGCGAGATAAACATGTAACTCGGGGGCCCTCTACTGGCGGTTTGGTGTAACTGCAGGAGACAGCAAGTAAATAAACAGGCTGCCTTTCTCCCAAATTAATTGTATGTAAATGGAACTTCAAGCATTTGATGGTTTAACAGGTGAAGCCTTTAAAGTAAAATCAATTAGCAAGTAGCTAATTAATGCTCATTGTCAAATAAAATAAAGTTTTACTGCTGTTCTTCCTAACTGTACCCGTAGCTATACAGAGTAAACTCACTCCAGTTGTATCCAAACTCATCCTCTTCCTCCTCCTCCTCCTCCTCTTTCTCCTCCTCTGCCTCAGGAGGTCTGCCAGGAATCTCTGTCAGTGTGTCTGTGTCGGTCTCTCCCACATGGGGCACCACTGGCAGGAGGAGGACGGCGCTGGTGGGAGCTGCCTTTGGCGCCTCACGCTTCGCCGGCTGCCACGCCACAGATGGAGTTGGAAAATCGTTATTAGTAGAAGGTAAAGGGAAAGGGACGGTTCACCATTCTTTGAGTCAACAATCGTAAAGGGAGACACATGGGAGGCCATATGTTTGGTTTTCATCAGCAGCTTCATCGGTTTTTAGCCGAATATGTTAGTTTTTTTGTTCAGAAATAATTTAAATTGTGTTATATGAGTCCATATAAGTGGACAAATCAGGAATCAATCAGCATGTTTGACCTATGGAATGAATGACTACTACAGTCTGTTAATCATAGATGTACACACGTTTCCTGTAATCCGTTGTTAATCACTTACCTGGAAACAAACAGCAACATAATCACACTTTTAATTGTTTTATTGAAGACCAAGCCTGTTCATACATTTGCACGCGAGGCCAATCATCAAGTTCGTCGATCACTAGGAGGTGATGTAAACAACATTAACAGGGAAAAGAAGAAGTGCACAAAAGAAAGGAGCTGTTAGAACACTGTATGCATGTACGGTATGTTAGACGACATTAAGTACTCGTATAATATCGTATGTCAACATATCTGTACGTGCATATACAGGAAAGGGAAGAGCAGGAACACAAACAGAGAGACCCACAAACCTTAAACGGGGTAGGAGTGAAAGGGTTAGTTGGGGAGAGGCGGAGGAAAAGTCTACTGTGACTGTCACCCTCCTACAGAGAAGAGACAATAGAACAACTTTAGACGACAACACAAACATACATCTAGTGACACACGTAAGTCTGTTGCAGTCGACGACAAATCCTGGTGGAAATACCTCCTCTTGTAGAAATCCCCTTGTCCCCTCTTGCAGGGACGAACACTTGAGACATTCATTTGAAACGGAACGGACACTTGAGATACCAACCTTGTCCTTCCTGTCCCTCGTTACAGCGGAGGCTCTCTCCTCACTGGACTCTGTTAACGACGTCTGTCCCATACGAAGCAAACAGGTGAATCACAAAATCAGACAATGTAGAGACTTTATCACACGTGGCAACCAAATCCCTCAAATATTAAACATGTCTGACAAAGTTATGAATGGCTGAAGACACACTGACGCACCAAATGTTGAATCATGAAAATCAATCGGCCTGTAAACCTTAGTTATGAAAGAACGGAATAAATAAAATACAGGAAAAGCTTTTGCTTGTTTCCTTCAGCTTACTCGGGCCAAACCAGAAAAACAAGTGAGGCACACATGTTTTAAGAAAGCAAAGACGTTGATGCCCGCCCGGCGTCACACGTCATGTCACCATTTATTCTCCGTGATCGAGTTTAAAAGCTTTTGCAAACATTGCGAGAGAGAAAAAACCCAAAACATATTGCAGTTTGTCGTCCTTCTCATAATAGTATCTGTGTTGAGTGTCTTATTAAGTTGTCTTCTTTACATTGGCAGCGAGACACTCGGGACAGTGTCTCAGGGATAATAGGGAAAAATTGGGGCCTTCAAAAAGCCGGGAGGAAAGGAAAGTGCACTTACAGTAAAAGCCCGGACTATAATTTTACTTTTTGCTTGGTGTAGCAGAGCGACGCGGGGAAGCGATATAAATAAAGACACCATATGCTAAAAGACGGGGTGAAAGCACAGATTTTAAAATAGGCACCTACGCACACATACATGCAAGTGCACACTTACATACAGAAGCAGGCAGGGGACAAAACATGCAGGGAAATATTCCTCAATGTCTGACAGCGTAAAGGGAAATAAAAAGGTGCGTTTATAGGAGTTTGGGTCCATTTTTTGATGGCTATCTTGACATTGAAGAAATGCCTGGTGCATTCAGACCCAGGCTGCATACAAACACACACATGCTCGATTTGCACAAGTAAAACCGACGCAGGTCAAGTGAAAGTCACATTTACAGGCAAGCAGACACAATCATAGGGTAGGTTTCTAACCTGAGGGAGGGCAGGCGCTAAGAGGGTTTGATTAGTGCGGCAGAGGCTCGACCCCAGGTGGCTAGTTTGTTGCAGGAAGGGCAGGGGCGGCTTCTAAAAGCAACACACAGCACCAACAAGCTGACAACATGACGAATATTTAACACGATGGCTGAGCCTTCATGACGAAATTGAATCAGAGGCCGTCCAGGAGAAAGAAAAGCGAGTCCACGGAGGACGGAAGCACCTCCGGTTTTTATTCAAATGAATAACCATTAAAGCGAGCGCTTTCCTTGAGGACAGTCGTTTCCTCTGCATCAAAAAAAAAAAGAGAGAAAAAAAAAAAAAACAGCAAAGCGTCTTTCTCTGAAATAGTTTAACAAAACGTTTCAAAGGTTCCTCGAGGCTACCGAGAGATTATTCACTGCTTACAAGAGAAGGATTTGAAACTTTGAGGGAAACAGCGTGGATGTGCTATTATGCTCCCCAGTAGGCCCCCAGTGACTTTATTCAAAAACGGCATTACTGCGGCACTTAAAGGTGCCATCCAATCAAAGGATATTCCTTCAAACTGTTCGCTCTAGTGTTCGGAATTTGAGGTGAAACTTAATATCAGTAGGGTATACCTCCGCCGCCGTGTTGAGGAGATGCTCTCAGGAGCCACGGAGGAAGGCATGGCTTCCTAATTTCCTCTTGTTTAGTTGATGGGTACTATGAGGGGATGCTGGAGCTGCTCAGTGTGATGGTATACATCAGTGGAAAGAAGCAGTTTACTGTCTGAGACAAGACAAGATGAAGAACCTACAGCGACAGGAGGGGTGCTGTTGTTTCGGTACAAGAAGTCTGAGTATGATCAAGTTTTTCAAACTACGCCGCAGGGCCGATTCCCACGTCTGACTCCAGCATGACAAACCTCTTCTACCACCTACAGAGGAGGCACGAGAGGCAGCGCGGGCAGAGCCAAGAGATGTGGGCCGTACGGGAAGGAGAGTGGTGAGAAGGAATCGTGAGTCTTTTGCAAAGAGGCGTGATGAAACGTCACGACGGTGGAAGGAGCTCACGAGTGGCGTTACGAAATCCATGCTGCAGTACCGTGTACCTCAGTGTCTTAACTCCCGTTCACATTTCTTTTACATTGTCCGAGTGATAACAGAGAACTTTCAACAACCACCTCGGTTAAACTGCCCGAAGGATCCAGTCTGAACGTCTATTGAATGGAACCGCTAAACACATCCTGCATTGAAGTTTCCAAACTACTTGCTGCCGCCTGTGGCGAAATAGGTTCAAACCACTTGCTGCTTCTTTTCATAAAAACTGATTACCGAGAGATGGAAAATATAATAAGACGTCTGGATATTAAAATAAATCCAGTTTCTTTTCTCTCCCAGGAGGCTTTTTTTGTTGTTTCGGATTCTAGTTTGTCTTTATTTCTGTCGACGCACACATAGTGTGTAAATCAGAGATGCGGTTTGAATGAAATGCCCATAGTGAGAGGGAGAGAGAAAGAGAAAAGGAGGGGAGATAAAGCAACAGAGATTACGTGTGATGGATAGCCGGAGCAATAGAAATGAGAGAGACAAAAGAAGGGAAAAGACGGATTACCTGACATGTGCGATGTGGCATGCATGTGAAGGCGGTGTGTTTCTGTGCTGCGGGCGACGCAGCCGGGCTATATATCGACTCGGGCTATGAAAGCAGTTTGGAGGAGCAGATATGGAGGTTTGAGGCGACTCATCATGTGGTAACTGTCCTTAGAAATGAAGTATCAACACCTACTGCGGGGAAAGATAAGATGGAGCAGGAAGAGAGACGCGCTGCTTTCTCGCAGAGCTGATCGATAAGATGATCAGCTAGCCAGTTAGCTTAGCTTCATGCTAATAAGTGAGCTATAAAGGCTTCACGCCTGCTGGTAGGTGGAATTTGTCGCCTTCCCACATTACGCCCGATTGAAGCATCTCTTTTTCTATTCTAAGTAAGTTACTTCCAAGAGTTTTTAGTCTTCATCATAAGCTAGTTACTGCTGGCACTCGCTTCGTGTTTAGCATATAGACAAGCGAGCGGGACTGTGCGGTACATTACTTCATCTTTGAGTCGGTTTTAAAAGGGGCCAAAGTGAGTGAATATGATTTTGATTTAAATCATCGCAACGGCGTTTCCCCCTTGTTAACCTCCTCCCGTGTGAGTTACTTTAGATTATGAGTTGCTACAGAGGGCTAATGATTAACCGGAACGCCGAGGGAGAGCGTGTGGGAATATCTCATAGATGCATGTAAAGTGATTGACTTGGGAGAGATCTGACACTGGAGCGGAGCCAGGAGGAGCCCCGGCAGAAAAAAAGCACTTAGTCATGCTTTTTAAAGCCTGAGGGCACTTTGAAACAACAAACACTGTTGTTGATACAGTGATTTTCCACGAGTGTCACACTTAAAGGTTAATATTGGCTAATATATTTAATATGCCTGGCAGGGTTCGTTGTTGCTTTTTTTTTTGTAAAAGATTTCCAATAGGACTTTCTGTGCTCATTCAAAAGATTCTGCAAGGGCCGTTTTAATTGGGGTATTAGTTTTAAAAAGTGCCCTGAATTTACTTGTGTAACTCTGGTGCGAAGAGTGTGACCTTTAAAATATGAGGCTGTTGCTAGCGGTTGGTCGGACTTACCCTCTGCCGGTGGGTAATACTCTGCACCAGGAAGGACACAGGGTTGCCCGCCCTGCGTATGGCCTCCACGGCCTCCTCGTGACTGGCGTCTCTTAGATCGACGCCATCCACCTGGCAGACACGAATCAGGGAATAAAAACACTCTCAGGTATTCTACAAGTACCTTTTTCTTTCGAAGGGCAGCACTTCTGTAAGACAGCACTGAAGAAGGTTAAAAACACTTCCTGTACCTCTACAATCCTGTCTCCGGTCTTCAAGGTCCCATTGTGTCCGGCCGGACTATCCTCAAGGATATGCTTGATAAAAATGCCTCTCATCACCTCTCCATTACTCAGCCGGCTCCCCATCCCTCGGCCGCCGACAATGCTGATCCCCAGGGACTTGCCTGGCTGTCTGAAGAGCTCCACTCTGAGGAAGGTAACAAAATAAGCATGCAAGATTCCCACATTTTCCACTTCCGAGGCTGTGACGGTGGCATTGATGTGACATGTCCACAGAATTAGATCCGGAGCGTTGATACAATGTGTGTGTACTCACAGCCGAGGTAGGTTCCAGTTGCCGTAGGACGCGCTCTCCTCTCCCTCCCCATCTTCCCGCTCGGGGAGGATAGGAACATCACTGAGCAAAGGAGAGGAGAATAGTTTCAAAGGATTGAAGGTGAATTTAATCGTGAGGTTCAGGGACACAAACAAAAACTACTGTGGTGTGGTCGAGTTACTTTGCAGCTGGAGGTGGGACCGGTGGCGCTTCAGGGAAGACGTCATCCTTCGGCTCCCCGAGGCCGGCCTTGTACTCCTCTAGATATTCAGCTGGGACATATGTAATGCTGAACACACACAAACACGGACGTAAGCACACAAGTGGGACAAACAAATCTTAGAATAATGTGGCATCCCCCCCTTGTTTTTGGAAAATCAGTCACCCACGTCGACGGCAGTTACGCCCCCGCTGTCTACGGTGATTTACCAGAAAACAGAGAACTGGTATTCATACGCAACCAGATGTGAAATAAAAATGTAACCCAGAGTTGCTCATTTGCATTCAGAAGCTTGTTTTTTTTCTCCAATTAAAACCGTACGTGAACGCCGGCAGTCAGGTGCCTCCCTGCTTCTGACTCCCAACAGCTGAAGGTGAGATGTCAATGAATTATATATCAGTGTTCAACTGATCAAAACAGATGTTTAGCTTAATCATAAACGTGCCGGCGAGTCAATTGTGAAGTGGAAAATCTGAAGGGCAGGTCTATTATCAATTCATGAGCAGTTTACTAATTTCCAATTACAAATGTCGCAAATCCGAGCTGACAAATCCGACACCCACTTACGGACCCGCTTCCCGACGTTTCACAGTGAATTCTCAAGGGCGTGCTGAAGTTGACAGATCCTCAGCAGATGGTTTGATTTGGGCTTCTTTTTTTTTGTGTGTGTGTGTGTGTGCACGATGTCAAGCGGAGACAGAGGAGAATCAATCCCGGTTATATGAGGAAAGTTCAGTTCATTAAGAACATCACAACATGCAGGGAGAGAGACGGTAGAGCTGAGATTCAAAAACAAAGCAGAGAGCATGCAGGTAGTAACGGTGAGTGTGTGTGTGTGTGTGTTAGTCACAGAAAACAAGTTAGAGGTTGTGCAGAAAGTTTAGTACAGTTAGTAACTGATAAGATTTATCCAGATATCATCTTAAACCTGCCGTGTTAAATGTGTGCAAACACTCTTTTAAGTTTTGTTTTCAGATACGTTGGTTAATACTTAATACTATAATAATAATAATAAGTAGTTAATAACATCATCATCACCATGAATTGAGACTTTTTCTAAAAAAGCGTTGTCTGGATAAAACTTGTCCACGGACAGAACGGAAGCCCAGCAGGAGACGGAAGAGAATGAAATGAAGGAGCTTCTTGCTGTGGACGCCACCGGTCATACTCACACATAAAATGGGCACAGATCATCCTCGGGTGCACACGCAGATCTAGAACGTGGAGAGTTTTGTCATGTCTGGTCCTGTTAGTCGTGTTTTCCCTCGACAGGCGAGAGGAACGGTACGCTCTTTAAAACAATACATGACTTCTGTAGGACTGAGGCGGCCTCATCCTGATTAATCAGGATCATTATTGGACTTTTTATTAGCTAATCAGCATCGAACGATGACTGCGCTCAAGAGGCTGGATAACAACTGCATTATCTTTCATTTGTTTAATGAAGATTGAGATTGACTTTTCCTCAGCAACAAGCTGCACTAAAACTTCACTAAACATTTTCCTTCAAACTTTCTTTGCTTTTAAAAAAAATAAATTTGTAATTGGTAAACTTTGTGTTTATATTTAACAAGCTTTGATAGATTTTCCTATGAGGTTTCTTACCCCAGGTCCGGTCCGATGAGAGAGTTCCTCCTCAGCATGGCGCGAGCCTGAGCGTTGGTCAGGTTGGCGGTCGGCTCTCCGTTGATGGCCAGGATGAGGTCACCGACCCCCAGACGTCCATCGCGACTGATGGACCCCCCGTGGATTATACTGCGGATCAGCATCCCCAAACCATCTTTCATGGCGCTCACGGTCATCCCTGTGAGGTAGACGATAGGGAACTGTTAATTGCATTTGCAAACAATAAGATACAATGTGGTTAAAGCCTTTTAAAAAGTTTCAAGCTCCCTTATGTGACGGCTGCCGCTCACAGTGAGTTCATTTGAAAAGATCATAGAATATTTAGGAGTGAATTCTGTTTTTTTTTTTGTGTTAAATTTGTGACAAAAAGTTACGCTGGAACTTCGGAGGGAATGTGAATCCTGGCAGCCGAGACCCTCAAAGAGCACGAGAAGAAAAAAATAAAATACTATTTCCAACGGGGCACTGAGGATTTTAAAAAAGCACCTTCATAACGCCTATTTGTTTCAGAAGTTAATACTTAGTATTCTCTGAGCCGGCAGCCGCCCCCCCCTTGGGTAGGTTTGAAATGCAAATACGCTGCAACGCGATGGAATTACCCTTTCAGACTGGAGAACAGCCAAAATCCTTTCTAGCATTTTGCTTCAAATCTGGCATTCAAAAAACATGCCACGGAAAGTAAAGGCCAATACGCCTTTCAGTGCCCCGACCTCATTTACACTTCAGTGGAAGTTGAGGAGAAAACACACCGAGAAGTGAAAGGATGTAAAAAGACATCAGGACAAACCGAGGCTGGAGTTGCCCTTGACGACGGTGATGGTCCTCTCGAAATTGCTTCCAGAGGTCAGAGCGTCCTTGTCCCCGGCGTCCGCTGATTGACTCTCGCCGGCGTCCTCGTCCTTGAGGGTGATAATCCAACGTAGTTGTTAACGATAACAAGGTATTAAAGCAGAACCACACAAACCCCGGAGGGGCTTTACTTTGAACATGAGCTCAGATCTTTGTGTATCTAATACTCCCACATGAGGAGAGGTGGGATGTTACCTTAATACATTTCATTTAAAAAAAAAAGATGGAGGAAGATTCTTTTGTAGCTCTAATCCTGAACATGATAACGAACCTACTCATTAAATCCTGTACTTCATATGTATGATTCTAAAGTTGTACCTTCGTAACAATACTTTCATCTCTAATATCTTCATAAGAGATTGCGGGCTCCATCGGGTATGGAAGCGACTCCTCAGCTTCTTCCTGGTCGTCCGATCTGGACTCTACTTCAGCGAACGGGCTGTATGAGATCGGGGAATCCACCGGCTCCTCCGCGGTGGAGATCTGTGCCAGGTACTGATCAGAACCGCTTAGCATGGCGTTAAAATCAGGGATTTGCCCTCTCAGGCCGGGAGGTGTAGGAGAGGCCGACTTCCCCGGGGACAATGGTTGAGTGTTGTCTGCGAGGCCAGACGCTGCTGCAAAGCAGGGATGCTCATCCAACAAGTCCAGGCGGGCTGTCAGCTAGGATAAAACAAAGCATAGCGGCTGAATGAACGTTCCACTCTGTTAGTTAGACAATTGCCCAACAGGGGTCATTCATCTTGCTCTGACGCCATTCTGCCCTCCTTGTAATGAGCCATAGAAAAGCCATCAGTGGCCAATAGAGAACAGCAGGAATTACTGGTGATCTTGAGTGCACAGTGTACAAAATGTAATTTTATTATAAGTGCATTTAAGACTTTATGGGAACCAGACTGGGCAGTGATGAATCTCATCAAGCGCTTCCCTTTGGGGGCCAGAACAGGGGTATAAATCTTTAAAATATGGTTAAAATATGCAGCGATGTAATACAAGCGAGCCAGGAAAAAAAAAAAAAAGGAAACCTGTGAAGTTGAGTAAAATAAGAAATGGATCACTTTATCTTAATAGGGTAATGCTTTAAATTTAGGGATTATTGTCACGCCTGGGAGTCAGGTGTGACAATAATTTATTCAATAAAACAAGAGATCATTTATTAAACATGAGGCTGAACCGGAGTGTGGAGACACTTCCTGAGACTCTCTCTACTAGTTGCTGTTGATAATCAACTGTACAAGAAATGAGGTTATTCTTAAATGGCTTAGTATGAAAATAAGAATATTATCTTATATCTGTCAATCCGAGATAAGACTCTAATCTGTCAATGCAATCATGAGCGAAAGAGCTTTTGCCGCCTCACTGATCATGACTCGGTCGCTCGCGGTTGTTTATCTGAACTTAGTCTGACCTTTATCGTGCTGAAATGTAAAACAATTATTGACAGGAGGGGACGAGCGCACGTATCCCTCAGAATAACACTTTCAATGCAGTCAGCAAGTCTCCGAAGGTGGTCGACCGTCTCCTGCCACTGAGGCGGATCGGAGAGTTAACGCAGTCGCCGCCTCCCTGCAGGAGCTTCAGGGGGAGAAAGAATGTTCGTCGTCACTGTCCGACCTCGTGCAAACATTTGAAATCTGTTTCGGCAAAATCTGCTGATCCTGTAAAAAATCCAGGCGTCTGTTTGTCCCTCGGGGCTCAATATTACATTATCAAATTTCTGAGGCGGGCTTTACAAACACGCTCAGCCTTCAGGGAGAGTGGAAGCTGGTTCCGTAGGAGAGCAGCTTGTGTGCCCCCTTGCACTTTGTTTACTTTAATTAAATAGCCATTAGGGGGAGTTGCTGTTGCTTCATCGCTTATGTAACAACAAACACAGTCATATTGTTACTGTTGAAAACACTCATTGTGACATTTTGGCTCCCTTCAGCAAAAACAAAAAGAAAGGAAAGATGTCTGCCTACTTTCGGGGTGGAGGAGTGCAGGTAATCCAGGTCGGCGCTGCAGCTGCTGCCGTGGAGAGCGATCATCGACGCCTGGAAAGTGTCGTCCTCCGTCCCGGAGTAGGTTCGCTCCAGCAGCTTTTCGTCAGACAGGTCCGCCTCGCTGTTGTCAATCTGTTGATAGCAGATGTGAGTTTAACCAGCTGGAGCACAAATCAGGCACTAATCATTAAGGATTTGGGGAGCAATCCAATTACAGAAAGCTGAAATTATTCTGATTGTTTATGGTGCAATATCTTTTGAATCAACATGAATGCAGCCGTCTATTGCTTATATTTTTAATAATAATTAAAAACACAAGAAGCCGCCTCAGTAAAAGATTAGACAGAAGCATTAATCAGATTTTACTTTTTGATTTTTGCTGTATTTTCCCCCCGAAAGCTAACTGACCAATGCAGGCTCTGCCCGGTAAAGGATGCCCCCGGTCAGTCCTTCTTCTCCTTCTTCAACCAAAATACTGTTGAAGTCAAATGAATGGATCGTGGACGATGGAGTTATTTCCCGCTCACCATATAGGTGCGGAGGCTGGGAATATCCACATATTCCCTGGGGAAAGTGGAGAAATTCTTTCAGTGTCTCCAGCTTTAAGTGCGATTTGATTTTTTTTTGAGAGGATTTATTGAGAGTTTTTACACGGCAAACCTGAAGGAAGAAAAAAACTATAAACAGAAGAAAAGTTGTGTCCTTTAAGTTATTTAACAGAAATGCTGTTAAACATTTTCACATGTTCTTTGATATAGATTTTTTTTTAGAAGCATGAAGACCAGACACACAGAGGGGGAAGCAAGGGGGCATTTAGGAGGATTACACTTGTCAGACGCAATTTTGAAAGGCAACACAGGCAAAAAACACCCCCTCAGAAGTACATTCCCTCGTCCTGCAGGAGACTTGGATAACACCCTTAGAAGCTTCCTTCAGCTCTGTAATCCAGCTAACCTTGGCAGACAAGAGGTCTCACTGTGCTAACCAATGGCAGATTCAATACAACGAAATGCAGCCTTAAAGCTAAAAGACTGCGAGGAGTTTTTGCAGAGAAGCATCCCGTACAAAGCGACCGGGCGCTTGGAGCAACGAACGTGTTGTTGGACAGACCCGGTGTTTTGACAGGTGCCCCACTGCGTTCGGCTGTACAAGACGGTCTGCGCTCCTGGAAAATCCAATAACATTGTAATGTGAAACAAAGAGCGCTAAGAACAGCGGGTGTAACGTTAAACGATGCAGCAGAGCTCCGACATTTTTCCTGCATGAAAAATTCAAGCCCTCGTAAACTGAACCCTCGTGACTGGATACTTCAACTGCATGATAAGAGGACGGCCTGACTCCTAACCTCTAATACATCTGTTGATAAACCCCAAACATGCTGAATGAATCTTACAAAACGTTCACAACAGCAACATGTATTAAACTCTTTCATAGTTCATGCATGTCCTCTTCACTCACCCAACAACACGAGTGTTTCAAAGAGCTTAAACACCACAGAAACAAAGAACGCTAATACAATTAGGACTCGTGCTTACAGGCAGCGGTTTAGCGACTCCGATTTGCACCTTCCCCAGCTTGGCACCCTTCAGAGCTTGGACCGCGTCTTCCAAGCTGGCGTTCTCCAGGTTGGTGGCGTTGACATACATCAGCCGGTCTCCCGGCAACAGTCGGCCATCCTGCTCTGCCTCGCCGCTGGGAACCAGAGAGCGGATCACAATCACCGTCTTCGCCGGGTCCATTGGATCCTGTGTCGGGGGCAGGACGGTAATGTTCAGTGAGAGGAGTCGACAGGTAACCAGACACAGAGGCCAATACAGTATGTAACAGGTGAACAGAAGTTCCGTATTCCCACCTGGTAGTCCAGGATGCTGAATCCCAATCCCCCTTCTCCCTTCTCGAGTTCGATATTCTGGATCTCCGACTCCCACATGGCTAGAGGAGATCCTATCGCCTCCTCTGTCACATTATCCTGCGTCGCCGCCGCTGTCTTCACCTCGGACTCTTCGGCAACCGGCACACAGCTCAGTTCTATTTGTTTCTGCAGAGGAAAAGCCCCAAATCTCAGTGTGCAGCTGCTCACATTAACTCCCAGCCCATAGGCTGCTACCCTCGAGTTCTGGCAGTGGATGAAATGGAAATATCTTCGGGGTTCTGGGGCCTTAGTATATAATCAGAGATAAAGCTGGAGAGATGAAAACCCCTTCCCCAAAGGGAAGCTGCTTTTGATGTCTCATATTTCAAATGTTGTTGACTACTACTGCTGAGGTATTACTAGAATTGATTTTAATATACTTAAAGCCTCGCCTGCATTTTCGCCAAGTCTTAATTTATCATGGTTGGTAATGTGGAAAGCCAATGGAGCAATTGACAGGGTGGGCTGCAGTAATAATAGTTGATGAGTTATAAAGGAAGAGGAGGACTTCCAATCACACTCCCTTGCTTATACGCAGCGGCAGGGAAACATTTTTCATGATATATTACTGTATGTCAAAGAGATGCGGGGAGTTTCTGAGTTGAACCATTTGCTACAATCCTCTATAATAAATAAAGCCTCTATGATTTGGTCTTGCGAGGGAAAAGATTCATTCATTTGACCTCGGGTTTAATTCATGCAGCAAATACATTCTTGAAAATCCTATATATCATTGAAGATTGTAGATGAGCAATGAAAATGCAGTACCTTCAGTTTAGATATGTTAGACAGAGCTTCTGATTCAGGTTGCACTGCATCGATGTCCGTCTGTGGGTGGGGGGCCGGCCTGCAGCATGTCATATATACAGTGAGTGGAAGCTCCTTCAAGATTCTGACTACTTCCTTGTGGGTCTCTCCGATCAGGGAGATACCATTGACCTGGGACAAGAGAGGGTATAAGAGAAGGATCGACTGTTAGAAGTTGTATAGGTGCTGAATATCAAGATATTGATTATAAGCCATGATCACAGAGGTGTGAATCCTCCATAGTTGTGGCACATCACAAGAGATGACACAGGTCAAGAGGGATACTGGCATGTTGCAAGCTTGCATGACAGTTTTGTTTACCCTCGCCATGTAAATGCGCGACCCAAAGGCAGTAACGCCAACTGTGACTGACACATGGCAGCATGGTGACGGACGTCACAACAGTCGAACCCAAACTTCATCTCCCTCTCCGCTCAGACACCCACATAGTGTCAAGAACCAGCGTCTTGTAATTACCACCTGTGGCAGCAGGGGTCGCTGTTGCCAATGCACAGGTAAAAGTTTCATTATGTTTCGTACCTCAACCAGTTCATCTCCACTGAACAGCTTCCCACAGCTGCCGACGGGTCCCTCGGGGAGGACGGAGCGGATGTAGTGGTGCCCACTGTTGGCTTCCAGACTGATCCCCAGGCCACTGCTCTCACTGAACTTCTCCACCTGAGCCACCTGTCACAGGGACAAGAAATCATATTCCTAATGTTGTACCATTGTGAAACTATTGCCCAGGAATCAGGCGTATGATTTGATAAAGATTGAGGATTCAGAGAAACTTACAACAACTTCATTACTTGCACCCAGAATCTCCTGCCACTTCTTCATCAGCTCTTCTTCTTCTTCTTCAAAGGCTGTGCGTTTTGACCCTTGAAAAACACAATACCGTGAAAAGAGTTCCTTCACCAAAGAAATACACAAAAGAAATATGCAACAGTCCAAGAACCACTTAAATAAAAGCTGCCCTTCATAAAATGTCTACATCTCAGTCTCTTAACCCAGCAGCCCCCATTAGAGTCTTTCTCCAGCTTCTCTGGCCAGACTGTGTTGTCGGTAAGTGTCGTCCTGACAACAATGACCCTTATCTGTCAGATATG
Source organism: Macroramphosus scolopax (assembly GCA_901007825.1). Classification (NCBI taxonomy): domain Eukaryota; kingdom Metazoa; phylum Chordata; class Actinopteri; order Syngnathiformes; family Centriscidae; genus Macroramphosus; species Macroramphosus scolopax. Next base: position 82,519 of record CAAKHC010013795.1, on the reverse strand, counting down.
TGGCCAGTATCTCTGCTGGTGTGCTCAAAGAGAGATCCCTGCCTCCTACCATGTTTGTCTTCTGTTAGCTGATCCACGGCGGGGTCGACATCAGATCCTTCACTCTTTGTCTGCAGCGGCTTTTCATCTGCGACGAGTGTAAACACACAATGAACAATGAGACGCACAGAAGCAGGCGGCGGCACAGACATCCGGCAGTGTCTGGCAGAGACTCGGCTCTCCTCTACCAGCAAAACGTAGTTAAAAATGTAGTTAAAAATAAACAAATAAATGTCCGATTTTAAGATTCACACAGTTAATTCTTTCAAAGGAAGTTCCTACTGTTTCACGATTACTCTCAATTCATCTCATTTCCTCACAATCGGACGTCTACGGATATAAAGTGACACTTAAAACATAATCCTGAAGTTTTAAGATATGTTTAATGATCCTTTTTTACAACTTCCTGCCGGATTTTATGTCGTCGGAGTTCCACAAGGCACAGAACCGGTCACCCGTGAAATTACTACTTGCCTGCCCACACGAGCCGGGGTGGTGCATCTTTTAAATGCATACATTAAAGAATACTATCTGGTCTGACGGGGGAGGGGAACAGCCTAAATACTTGGCAGCTGTTTGAGTTATAGGTTAAATTACTTTTCAAAATCCCAACAATTATACAACCCATACATCAAAGCTACGGCGTGATCTAATGCCCCATAAGCCGTTGAGAATATCCAGTTTCTCACCACCAAAGTATTCCGTCTTTCTTCAGCCAGGAAGCTCCAGGCGTACAGAAAATGTATAATATGCTTTGCCTGATCTATAGCATTTGTCAGAATTCTCTTTGCTATTTATTTAGTAACTGTTATACTTGAAAAGCTCTTAAGAACATCCCTCACTGTGATTTGCTTCGCAGTTTTTCCATTTGAAACTTCCTCCATCGCTGTCGATCAACCGCCGGCTGCTGGTTTTGTCGGAGGCCTTTTTAGGCTAAATATTCTTGCTGCCCTCAAACATGGTGCCAAATCTAATCACAGTCCACCATCTTATATCACCAGAGACACTAAACAATTTATGCAAGTTGCTTTCCTTCCTTCGGTAATAGCCCGAAGGTCCAGTCAGTGCGGCTGGAGATTAGAATCTCTCTGTTTACTCTCTCTGTCTATTTTGTTTGATGTTCATTTTTATAAATCGGATTTTAAAAAACACATGCCAACCTCTGCTGTGTCTCAGTCGGTAAGTTGTGACGCCCTTTAATTGTCTCGCATCCTTTGCTTCCGCAGAGCCGAATACGCTTTGTAGTCTACGTGGTTCAAGTGCGACTGAGATACATGTTTCTGCTCCCTGGCCTTCGTCAGTGCCTATTAAAGACATCCTCTCCTATTCGGAGATGACACGCAGCTATGTTGGTTTATTCACTCTATTGTTATGAAGCAAAAACATATCGTACAATGTAGTAATTCCCCCAATTAAATGCTACAGTATACAGATACAGACAAGTGAATAGAATATATCTTTTCTGTTTTAAACTAACACTAAATATAACCTGAGTGTGCACCTGGAATCAGTATTTTTTTTCTTTACTGGCGCAAGTGACTAGAATTTTCATGTGGAGTCAAACTCATATCTCCATTGCATCATGGAAACTGCTGTCTGGGTTACATTTGCACATCAAATGACACCTCCTTTGACAGGACGATGAGTAACAAGACATGCCTTCCCGTCCTCATTAAATTCCATCCGCTCTACCTTGAGCAGCTTCCTCCACCTGTCTCTCCGACTCCAGCTCCTGCGTGACGATGGCGGTGCAGGGGATGGGGATGGTGGTGGAAGGGGGTAGGATGGTGACGCTGGGGGCCACAGCAGGGGGGATCTCTTCTGGCCTGAAGCCGCGGCGGATCAGCTTAAGATGGACTGTCTGGCCTGTGTGTCGGAGGACTTCCACCGCCTGTTGATTGGTGTATCCCTGGATGTTAACACAATCGACCTGCGGGGGGACGATCATTCGTGAGCCCAAGGATTAAACAAAAGGTAGAAAAGCTTCTCTGAGTGTGTTTGTCATTTATTTTACTGGCTGACAGAGGTGGAACTAAAAAGATATTGATCACACTTGCAGAGATGCACGGACAAACACTGCTTCAGGTGTGTGTTCCCTTTAAGGATTGACTTTATTTATTTAGATCACTTAAATAATTCAGACGGTGCATTAAGTGTTTTATCGAGTTGGTAGGACCCCATGCATATTATCATTTACTTCCTTTCCAACACAGCGATACACCGGAGCAAAACAGGAGAGAACAAAGGACAAACATTAGCACTCGTTTTAAATTAAGGTTTTATCTACATGCAGCATAATAGATACTCACAGCTATTATCTGGTCTCCGACATGAATACGTCCATCTTGATCTACAGCGCTGTCTTTTGTTATGCTCTTGACAAAAATACCAGAGGGCTCTGAGAAGTCAGGACAATTAGAGGGTTACAGAAATGGTACTTCAGGAAGAAAAAGAAATATAATCACCAAATTAAAATTAAGGAAATATTGGTCTGGCTTTGGCTTCCAAACAATTTGAGAAGACATAAATCAGGCTTGCAGGCTCGGCTATTAAAATCAGAATTTCAACGACCAGAGAGAAAATGTACGCTATCATTAATAAATGTGAAGCCTTCTAGTGTCAAAAATAAAAATCTACACAGTGAAATTGAAATATTCAGCAGTCTGGACGAGAAGAAAAACACCCTTTTAACCAGAGAGGAAATTTAAGGTAATCCTATTTAATTATAGTGATATGATAAACGCAGCGCACTAATAGACTTTTTGGACGATTTCAAAAATTCTCTTAAATTGAATCAAAAGATGTGGCGCTACTCTACCGTAGCTAATTGCTTCCAATGGTCAGAAAAATGGAAGTTCATTTTACAGCTGCATAAATTGACGGTTCAGGCCATTTGGGGGCGGCACGAAGACCTGGAAAACATCCTGAAAAGGGATTATTTGTAACATAACTTGAAAAGGTGTTGCTTTCATCTTTCGCAATCAATGGCCACATAACTAGCTTAAATGCTAAACTAGTTAGCTTAAATGCTAACTAGCTTATCCTACTTGATCTACTTGATCCATTTTGTTATACACAGATTGCAGAGAGGCAAGTAATCGTCAATAACAATCAATCATTTTAATGCTCCTCTATCCAGATAAAACGATCTGCTTTTCCTCACCTGCGTTTTTATCTCCAACATAGCCAGCAATAGTGATGCCCAGTCCCTGGGCGTTCTTAGTGAGGTTAACATCAAATGCGTCAGCGTCGTCTTCCTCATGGTCCTGCTAAACATGAACGTGAATGACAGGTCAGCGTTAACTAATAACCAATGAAATGTCTTGTGCTTGGTTTACCAAACCCTGTCACCTGTTGTTCGTCGACAGTGGGAAGCGCCACTGGTACGACAGAAGAGAAAGCGGGGTTCTCGTCCACAGGGCCCCTGGTGATGACCAGTTTCACAGTGTTGCCACACTGCCTCAGGACCTGGGCCACCTGCTCACTGCCCATGCCGTACAGGTCTGTGTCTCCGATCCTCAGGATGTGGTCCCCACTGCGCAGACGGCCATCCTGATGTAGAAAAAATTTAATAGAAGTACAATCCACAATGACACTGTGATTACAAAACAAATAGATAACGCAGGTGACAGTTAATTCCATTTAACCCATTCCTGTTATAACAAACTGACAGTCGGCTACCTAGGACATCGAACGTGTCCTATTAAACTCACAACTCAAGCTGATATATGCAAATAAAACATCTATAAACAAAGCTAAACCTGCCAAACAGCATCCTCCAAAGCAGAGAGGCATCCATGCAATCACCTGATCTGCGATGCCTCCGGGGAGGATCGTTTTGACAATAACACCAGTGGTCTTCCCACCAACGATACCAAAGCCGAGGCCGGACCCGTCGTTGACCAGCTCAATTGTCTCCACATGTTGCCACTAGAATCAGAAGAAACAATAAGGGTGGTGAAAAAAACTGGGGGGCGACTGTTGATGGGATGAGTGTTTGTCGTGTGTCTGCTGTGGTCGCATCGTTTTGCCATGCAGGAGCCGCTTCCGCATGACATTAGCATGTTAATACATTCATACAGCACTAGAGTTGGTTGACAGTGTACTGGCAGCAGAGGGCGTGAGGAATACCGCGGGACTTGCCAGCTGAGGTATTGGTCCTCTAGCCACCGTGAGCTGCACTCTCTCTGAAGCACTCTGCAGGATGCTGATGGCCTGCTGGTGGGTCACTGTCTGGTCCAGGGGCTGGCCGTTGATGGCCAAAATCTGGTCCGCCTCTTTCAGCTTTCCGTCGCTGTGTTAGGAAGAAGCAGAGGTTGTTTGTGTGAGTGTAAGAGCCTTATTTATTTGCTCATTTCAGACATGGCATCCAGCCTACTCACTGTCTGTTGCAAGGACATTGTAGCTTCATTGGTTGTGTGGTTGAGAAATTAATGCATTTTGTCAAATTTGTGAGGTTCAAACTGCACATTTTAATTCATGTCTCTATTTCAATAACGCTAAGGATGAGTTTTGAGGGCAAGATAATAGTTTTCTCTCCGTTTGGGCCACGTTTATAGAGTCAGATATTTGAAAAAGCGGTTGTAAAATATTTAAAGCCGGTATTACCAGTAATTTCCAATTTGTGAGATTCCTTAAATGTCTCTTCCATCCCGAGGCTATCTGTCTTACTGACTGCATGAAAGAGACTTCTGTAATTCCCTGCTCCTGACTGCAGCATGCAAAGATTTGCCCCAGAAAGTTTGTGTGTTTGTGTAAGTGAGGTCGTGCACACCTGTGAGCCACGCTCCCCGGCTGAATTTCCTGAATGAAGATGCCGAGTTCACCGCGGTTCTCGCTCTTCAGGCCGACCACGCTGAACCCCAGACCTCCCGACTCTGGCTTTTGCAGATCTACAAGTGTCACGTAGCGGCCCTGCATCACACACACACACACAGACACACACACACACTCAGTATATACCTTGGCCTTGTGCTGATCAGTGTGGCATCAAAGCCACAGCCAGCCTTCAGAAGTCTATTTGAAGTGCCTCGGGAGAAAAGACCGCTGTGTGCAGTCTGCAGTTCTCATCTTTGAATGTCTTTGGATATTTGGTTTAAATTAAGAAAGACCTACTCAAGGTGATCTACCCGTTTTCAGATAAGCTGTGTGTGAGAAAATTAGCAAATGACTGTAATAATGAGAGCTTCACAAAATGACACCATTACAGCAGCCTATACTATCACATTGACATTAAAAGCAATATCCAAAGATTATAAAGATTGCTTCTGCCGTTCGGTTTGTTATACCTGTGCCATGTCGAGAATAATCTGATCAAATTCCTCGGACGACGTATTGCCATTGATATGTTCCGCAGTAGGGATGTCCGGGTAAGAAACCTGGCTGCCATTGGGTTTCACTGCTGTGACGGGATCGCCAAGGTCGCTCTCTCGTGATGACGGGACGATGCCCTGAAAGTCAGGTAGAACAAGACAATGCAGATGTTGCCCTTACAAATCAATACGACATTGACTGGATGCATGAGCCCTGTTATTGACATTGAGAATAATATAGGACCTCTATTATGAAAACGGCCATGAATGAAGACAAAGAAAAAAACCCATCATGGCTGATTGCTACTAGGTTTCTCAAACTATGTGGATTCCAGATAGCTTGTTATCCTACCATGATTAGATGGATCCATGGCAGCCTAATCCTTGAGGAGATAATGTCTCTTAGCTGCTATTCCAGAAACAACAGGGCTCCAAATACAATATTTCTATCATGTTGGTGGAAAAGCATCACCGGCCATCTGGAAGCCTTAATGTGCTCGGCTTTTAATTACTGCAATGACTTTAGTGGCGTGACAGATGAATAACGTGAACATGACAAGTACATAAAACAGTGTTTTTCCAATTTCATTAGCCAAAGGGTGTAATGTTTATAACCATCCGAATTGGATTCAATAGTACAGACATATACACAGCAATCATTTCATAAATCACCCGTTTGGCATTGCCAAGCTGAAGCTGTCCTTGTGAACTTGTGCATTTTGCATTAGGAAGTTGACAAGTTGTGCGAGTTTTAGAGCTTTCAAACCATTTACTGTAAATTATACATCCTTTAAATAGGGTCACAGATTAGTCCTTAGAAACAAAACACATTGGAAACGGCACATTAGTTCTGCACAGTGCAAACAAAACCCTATAGCGCTGGACTAAGTTAGCGTAGCATGCTGCTAAGTTGCTGTACTCATGCATGAGCTTTGTTAGCTGGGGCCTGGCTAAGAGGATTAAAGTTCCAGTTTGGTTCTTGCACATTTAAGAAATTGTTTCTGCCCCACTTCACACAGCGACAGCGGCCTCTTTTTCATTGGAGAGCATGGCCTTGTCGCCATAGCGACATGGGCAGTGCAAGGCCTAACTAGCAGAGCCAGAAGACGGACAGTCTCACAACAAGCCACACAATCTTTCCGTGTCGGTTCTGTTTGACGGGCCCAAACAAGTGCAGTTGGGTTTGGAGGCTCTGCAAGAACACAGCAGAGACTCCTATATTTCTACCAGTTTCTGAAAACCTCCCTTTACCTGTGTTAAAACATGGAATGGGTCTATTTTTTGTGATAATGGCTGCTCCCTCAATACAATAACCACAAATATCAGCTGCACATACACACATAGGAATGTATCTCTTTTGAAATAAGCCAAATCGCCAGCACACAAAAATGCCAGAAGGCCTTTTATAATCTAAATTCCACAAGGAGTAAAAAGCTCTAGCATCCCTGCCTCCCACTGCATAGCTCGCATATTTTTGTCTCCATTCCTCAAACGCTTACCCTGGCCCCTTCCACAGTGACTTAAGAGCTCGTCCTTCCACTCAATTTTTCAATTCTGTCCCTTACTTAACCTATCTCTTCCCATGTACCCACATTAGATCCAGTTCGTGTGAACCTTGACTGCAATTTGGGCCTCGCAGCAATGCTATTTGGGATGCGGATTGGGAGGGGTGGGAGGGAGCGGAGGGGTTTCAACTCCAGCCAGAAACAGATTCTGAGGTCAGACATGAAACAGAAGAGTGAAAAGGAGTCTCGGCTTCAGGCGAACATGGAAAACATGACGTTACCTGGATCTTATGGCTACAACGTGACCACTCATCGACAATAGACTGTTGATGAATCGATGATGAGGACGATGAAAGCACAGATTACTTTCCCGGAAGGCGTTTGAACACATTGTAACTCCCATTCATCCAAAGTGACCTCTCTGCTAATAGAAAATTTAGACAGCACCCATCAATGTCCCTGAAAGTTTTGTAAGTGAATGTATTTTTCCATTCATTACACTTCTGCAAATATCAGGAGTTAGTTCGGCAAGAAAAAGCAATGAGATTTCTCTCTTTCATTCCCTCTTTCAGTCCTTATCAATGCTTCTATAGAAAGCGTTCTATAGCTACTGCCTAATTTGAAAGGTGTGTTTTGCCTTCACATTCAAATATTACTCAGCATCCAGTCATCCTAAGTTCAGAAACTCTGCATGGTCTATAACGTAAGCTATCGCTCGCCTTGTCCGAGATTTTCTTTTTCACGCTCAGCCCAAATGTTTGCATAAGGCAACATAGGGGCTGTAAATATCCCCCCTCCCCGTGCTTCAACCTGTTCTCATCCAACATAACGATAATAAAATTAGCTCCTTCTATCTCATGATACACTCCAGTTTTTATTATTCCTGCACTAGCAAAGTATCATGCAGCCATCTGGCATGTTGGCAAGCCGTACTCATGACTAATTATGCCGAACTATAAATGACCATAACCTTGTAACCTCTTAATGACCTTCCATGGCGTCCCGAGCATCCTGGGAAGTGAACATCACTCATTTGCATTCAGCAATGTCATTTTTAATTCGGCACGTTCACAGTCTCCCCGCCGATTTAAGGCGCGGAATAATAAACACCTCGCTTGTTTTCGACACAGTAGATAAAATGCCTTTTCAATTATTTTTGACTCTGTATCATCACAGATACCTGGAACTTCACCGCAAAGCATCCAAACAAATATAACAAGTCTGCCTTTACTTTAAATAAAATCCATGAGCCATAAATCACAATAAATTAGAAATTTCTTTACATTATATGCTGATTTTGAGAAGAATAATTACAGGTGTCATGAACATAAAAAGTCATCATTTAGGGAACTGAAGTTGCAGATTCACCTGCTCTTTAAGATGCTGGACGGACTTCTGCAGGGCCAGGATTTGATGGAAGAGGGGGCTCTGGAGCACTGATTTGAGAAGGCTGAGCTTCTCCTCGGTCGGCACCTCCCCCCTTTCCTTCAGCTTGGCCTGGAGACGCTCCACCGCCTGCAAGGCACGTTGTGTATCTGCAAGCCGTCACATATTTCAGTGACAGCGCCGGCCGGAGTAAAGGAGTGGATGCAGGGGAGAGGAGGAGCAGGGGAGATAAAGGTGGAGAGAGGTGATGAGGACAGAAGCTTTATCAACACATGGGCATAGATAGTGACTCAGGCCCTTTTTTCTGCATTTAGCATATGATTGGTTTTAGCTATATTAGTAGACTTTTTTGGAATATACAGTATTCCATGAACCTGTTGGCATTAACTTTGTTTCTTTATGTTTAACAATGAGATGTAAATTATCCACAGTGAAAGCATGGAGAGAACCTCATCTCACAACCTGTAGGCTTAGCTAAGGCCGACGGGCGCTCAGCGGACCATCCTATATCTAAATCACGGAGCTTCAGGTAAATCGTAAGAAAAAAAAACAAACTTTTTTTTGTTTCCCCCTTTTTTGCCTTTAAGGTCAGTGGTGGGTTGCACAAGAGCATCGAACGAGTATCAGGAAGAAAAGATAAAATAACCCTCTGCCGTATGCTTGCCGGACCCTGCATAAGCTCCGCAATCGAGCAACTCCAGAGTGGCTTGTTAGCGAGGATGGGCCAACCCAATGTCATCTGGACTACAATGAAGCAATTTCCGATGCTCACAAACTGTGACTAACACCTAATAGGGTGTGCACAGGGTCCAAAGGACTTTTTGCACTGTGAGGCTTTGTTGTTTGAACAAAGGTTGTAAACAAGCCAATATCACTTGAGCTTCCGCATATTTTTGTCAGTTCACCATTGGTATTATGTAGGTAAATATTGTTTTCATTGCCGATGCTTCAGTGTGCATTCTGAGCAGTCCCACCAGACTCTGCCATTCATTTGTTTGTCTCTTTGCATCCGTGTGCATTCAAAAGGAGAGGAAGCCACTGGAGCAGAGCATTAAGGATGGTGAGATTAAAGAGTGAAAATATTACTTATGCGTCTTCTGCAGAAAACCGTTAACTTTGATATTTTATTCTGCGCTTCCGAATTCAGCTTCTTTCATGTGGAATACAATTTTAATTCACCATTACTAAGCTCAGTGGTCTAATCATCCTAAAATCTACATAATGGTTGATTGTGGCTTTTAAGAAAGGTCGTGGCCCTGCAAAGAAAGAAGCCAGCAGCACCAATTTGACTCCATGCTTGACAGTTGGATAAATAAATCTCTAATGGTACAAACAAGCAATCAAATATACGACAATGTTGCCATATATTTGACAGATATGGCAACATTGGCAGTCCGCAAGCCTTGAACTGAATCCAGGGCCTCTTAAGCTGCGAGAGAAAACTCACAGCAGGAGTGAAACGTGCTGCAGAGCCAAAAAAGATGCACAAATGACATCCAGGAAACCCCTCAGCAAAAAATATGTAATTTTAGAAATGATGATTGAAATAAAAAGAAGGCACAGTAGGTGTGTTTTGTTTTGTTAATTGCAGTCATAATGAATCATGTTTAAGCTTAGTAATTGTGGAGGGATTCGTTAATATGACAACGAGAGCTCAAACAAGTCTTTGAATGATGTTTTCATCGATTAACAGATAATGAATCTCCACTAGTTAAATGGTCGAGCAACTTGCCACGACTGAAGATTTACTGCTTGTCTTATTTGATAAGAAATTTCTAAATCTGAGATTTTTGTTTTGCTGTGGATCGAAAAAGAAAATATTTGAAAGAGCATTCATGGATTCTTTGACTACAAAACAAGTATTAATCTCAAATTCTTCTGTCTAAACATCACTGACAACATTAGTTCAATAACATGAGTGTGGGAAAGAAAATGAAATCTGCTAGATAGGTTTTGAATTCGGAGTAAGACATGCAGTCGTTGTTAATTCCTACATTCATCATGTCCTTAACATGCACCTGCAACCACAATAAATAACACACTGACACATTCAAGTGCATCTGGCTGCCATAGAAATAAATAAGACGTGACTCACCCATTGTTTCAATCATTTTTAGAACTGCAGCAGAATGTGCTTTCCCCCCATTACCAGGAATTCCGCACTCTTCCCTTTTTCAAGGCCTGAAAAGCAAAACATGTCGTGTTAGTGTCAACAATCAGAGAAGCGAATTCCTGGGGACAAACTCACTCGGTTATCTTGGTCTTCGACAACACACTCTAAGCTGACAGGAAGTAACAATCGTAAAGACTCGCTCTCCTCTAAACTTCTTAAATGGTTTTAATTTGAAAGCTCAATATAAAAGGATTTTTTTCTCTCTCTCTCTGTCAAGGCCGTAAATATCTGTATAAAAATTCTTCACCATGACATTACAGATAAGCCAGTGTGCTGAAGAACTGTAGACTATTGACTGCATCCCTACACAGTGCTGCAGTCAGTTTCTTTACAAGCAGGCTGTATTGTAAAAACATCTACTCATAGGTTATTACTTCCCTTATATTTGACGAATGATTAATTTAACATCCGGCAATTTCTATTGCTGAGGATTTTCCTTCAGGGACTATAGCAATAGTTTTGAAATAGTCAGTGCATAACACGTCTGCAGGCTGCATTCAATAGAAATTATTCATCTTGCTCCTATGGGATAAACACAGCCATATTTGTTCCTGGAACAATGTTCTGATGATGAATGAGAACATGCAGTAGAAAAAATGTTCATTGTATTTTAAAACATGTCACACTACATCAAAATTTCCCATTGCAGTAATTTTAATATTGGTTGCCTGGTATGTCATTTAAATGCTTCTTAGCTTCTTGACATAAAAATGGCTTGGTAACATGCATTGTATATACCTGAGTTAGAATGAATGACTCCAATAAAAACATTGTAAACAAAGCCGGTGTCATGAAGAGCCATGCTGCTGAGATGCAGTACATCACACCTTTTAAACCTAATGGTGACACATCAAGGTGGTTTTATGTCTTATATCCGACTAGTGCATTTATTAATAGTTGGATGGCTGTCAACTCCCATCCCAGAAACGTCATTCTTGATTTTAGAGGTGACTTTGTCCCAAACATGACAAGACTCAGGGAGACATTACACGATTAAAGGAGATTGGTAAGATAATTACAAGCCCCATATAGACTCTTGGAATAGCTACAGTGCATGATCGCTACAGCACTGCTTTAGTTGTGTTTATTTCTCTGGCAGCTTTCAGACTGATGGACTGTCAAAATAAAGTGTTTGCAATTTTTTTTTATTTATTTTCCTGGAGAATTATTAGGGCTATTTTTATCTCCTCAAATAAAATGTGCTTTAATTTTGAGTATGCTAGCTGTGTTTTCTACATTACTGTAGACTAATGTAATTCTGAAAAGGGACATTTACGCAGCCAATATTGGAATATGCTGTGCTATGCTACACATGCATTGACCCGCTAATGTCTTATCATTAGCAAATGTAATTGTGATCACAACTCCAAATAACATATTCCTAATCAACATAGCCATCAATTGATCTTTGATTCACATTGCAAAACATATTAAAAAGTATGTTTTTTTTGGGGGGGTGGGGGGCACATCCTCCCCCTCTTCCATGTTAACTTATTAGCTACGCCCCTGCTGTAGACATGGCACAGAAAATGACGGTGTATACACGCTGATAAAACATTTTAAATTATCCAATTAACTGTTTTTTTCCTATGCCAATAATAATATAGCTATATAACATGATACAATATTGTAGCATATATATTGTAGTTAAATGAAAAGCTAAATAAGCAACTGCTACACATATCCAGTACCTAGCAATGATTCACAGGTGGCCTAGAGGAACTCATTAGCTTCTCTTACGCAGTGGACTTCAATCCAAAACACAATGAAGCTTTAAAATAATCGCTGGTGAAGTTGGCTGCTGTAGCAACAAGTGGTCATTGATGACAGGATATCCTGTTTGTCAGGAGGTTCTCCTCCCAAAATAACCAGAAAACACGCTATTAAAGGCGTCTAACCGTTAATAGGGCTACCAGTGCACATCATGCTAGGTTTGCTATTATTTTGAATACAGTCGCCGGGGAACTTCGGGACAATCCGCTTTGCTCAACTCCTCCTCCTTCCCCATCTCATCCATGGAGCAACAGGCTTCCGACGAGGAGACACGAAGTTAAAATAGTACCACCGCTTCGGGGTCATAAAAAAAGCGACGTTGGTGGCTATTTACAGCAGATATTAAAAAAACACGAAAAGCAGCAGTTCCAACCATTTAAAAATCCCGTCCTTGAATACTTCGTTAGCCAAACGCGGACAGCAGGCGTCTGGGAATATTTGCCTCTCATTAGCGAACAAAGACGACTGAAGCTAAAGCTGAAGTTATTCCTTATTAACCCGGAGGTCCTGTGTGATATTTCTTCAAGCGAAACTTGTTAGAAAATCCCCCACTTACATGAGTGTTGAGCCGTACTTCCCTTGAGTCCTGTATCCTACCCTATCCTCTGTTGTCCTACGTCTAACGGCGCACTCTGACTGGGGCTTAAAGATGGGGCGTAGCGTAACTCGATCCTCTGGACGTTCGCAGGCGCAGCGGCTTGGAGGGTTGAGCTGCTGGGGTTGAAGCGCCGCTTGCTGGCTGCCCCGACACCCCCCCGGCCTGTCATGTCAGGCCTCGGTCTCCTCTGCAGGCAAGGATTTATTGAACTAACTTTAGCATGCACGGATGTGCTTATTTAAGGAACGAAATATTTGCTGTTAATCCCCTGTTGCGTTCAAGTTCCAAACACTATTTGATTATTAATTGAGCAAAGCTCTGTGAACCAGTACAGGTACATAAACTGGATTAGTTTTATTTCTGCATGCTAGTTTATTTATTCTTATAGCATACTGTTTTATATGCCTTAAAATAATAATATACAACCGTTATACACTTGTTATTATTTGCTGGACTTAACTATATGTGAGAAAAGAAAGATTATATTGTGCTTCCTTTGTCATGCAATTAAAGGTTTGTAATTATTTAATCAAAGGAGTAATTACTGTATGATTTGGGACCTCAACATGTGATTTAAATGTGATTATTAACATTTCTGCATGATCTATTTTGGAAAAACGTACAAACTTCTGCTGTAATACAGCAGATTAATTTGTTTGTTTTGCAGTACTGATGACATACTTGAGTTAACACGTGAATTAATACTGAAAAATGTGTCAAAGACTCATGCAAAGATTGTGTGGTCCATTTCTATTAACCAGCAATGAGACACCTGTTATACACATTTAGTCAACCACACAAGTTGTACAAGTAATGACATGATGTGTAAACCTGCACAATCGTACACAAACAAACTGTAAATGTGTTCACCTACACAAGTGGATGTTAAAACTACACATACTGGGCTAATAAGCATCCGAGTACTTAAAGATACGTGTTGGGATTTTGAGTACAAATGGAAAATAAAGGCCAAGGAGGCACCAATAAAATCAACATACGGTGATAAAACCTAAATTCTCTTCTGTATCCTTTTTATAGGATTATGCAAATTTCCTGCAGCAATGCACAATAATTATCCAATTTTTATAGGAGCTGTTACGCCAAATGAGATGTATCAAAGGCCCACTGGGACAGAAGCTCCTGCCTGTTAACATGTGACTCATATCTAACAGTACCAAAATAGCAAAAACCCTGATTATGCTGTGTTCGGACTGTGTTCAGTGTTATATATCGTCAGTATTGGCTGGTCAGCTAGTTTGTGTTCACCATCTGCCCTCTGACCCCGGTGCATGGATCAACATACCAGAGGAGAGCACAGAGGAGCACTTTCACTCTTAAAAAAGTCATTTCAACACCAAGAAGAGGGATACCGGTAACTGATCCTGACTAAATCCCTTCGCCATTTTTATCTTCACTTCAAACTCCCTCTTATCCACCGTATAACTCTCCTTTTAGTTTGACATGGAGACACTTTGTGGTAGATGTGACTCAGCCAAAGGCTTAAAAAGACAAGAGATTGAAACAAATTAGGCAATTTCCCCTTTTAGTATTAACATACATACCTATCAACTAATCTAACCTGGTGTATCAGGTGGGTAGTTTGAGTTTTTTATTTTTTGCTGAAGTCCCATCAGATAACATGGAAAGGTTGTGATTTATGACCTGTACTGCAGCCAGCCACCAGGGGGCGATCACAAATATTTTCACCTTTTTTATTACAGTTCATGGACCAGATTATCTGGTTTCCATGAGCACAGGTTCAAACCAATAATATTAACTATCACTTCAATGAACCAGTACAGTCATGTTAGCCTGTTGGCGATGACTATTCAAGGTCACAGTGATTTAGCAATAAAACGACCACCAATTCTGCTATTAAACAGAAATCGTTGGATGAAAATAGACACTATTTCTCAGATTTTGATAGTCCGCTCTGCTGGATAGCAGCTAAGTGTGTGAAGTCATATGATATCAGAAAGACGTGCCCCGAAGGAATCGGCTCAATCAATGTTTAAAACATATTGGCAAAGCTGCCGCTGTCTCACCGTCTTGATTTATTGCCAATAAATCAATCAGCGATCAAAAAGCTTTTGTAGCTGTAACGTAAATCAAGATAAGGTGAAATCCCACCGAAGGTTCTAGATCACAATCTAATTCCCCATACAACAGGACAGATAGACAGGGGTAATAAATTAACAGTTTATAGTAGGTTATTGGTTTTATCAAAACAGCTTTTATAAATATGGGTCTTTTTTCCTGGCAGGCGTTTTGACTTGTTATAGTACAAGAAGCCTGAGTGTGACTAAATAACATTAATAAATGCTCTGTTGTTCACCAGCAAACAGAATATCAGGACCTCATAAATGAATTAGCTCAATAGAATTCAGATATATTTGACAATGCTCCAGAGTTGTTAGACTTTGGTAACAAATTTAAGACACGAGTGACGAGAGGGGGAAGAAAAAAAAACTGTCATGAATGCGTATTTGCATTTCAAGCTTTTGAAGTCGGGGAAATAGTGGGAATAGTGAGGGCGAGCGAATGTGATTAGTCACTTGCTTTCAATGCTTGAGAGTCTGAGTTTGCATTGTACGGGTCTCTGATTACCGCCGTGTGTGGGGCCTTGTTACGGGCAATTTACCGCCTCTATCTTCTGCCTTCTTTGTTATACAAATTACAACCTACGTCACTTTGAAAGAGCTTTGAGAGCAGTTAATGGGATTCAGACGCTACAATATCTAACCTCTGTACACGTGAGTGCTGGTAGCAGAGCTTTTAAGGTTTAACGGTGTGGACTCCCGGTTGCATGTTTAGCTTACACACACACACACATGTGATTTAAAAGTATCATTAATTAGCTTTAGCTTACTTACATCTTAAGCTTTAGTAAGAATTTCTGGCAACCTGTTACGTGGCGATCTCAGCTTGACCCTCTCGTCTAAATATGATAACTCCTGCCTTCTGCTCAGCATGCCACATCCTGAGAGCCTCCTTGTGGGCCACGGTAACCATGGTAACCTGTGCTAAACACCTCAAAAGTGACACATTGGACTTACACTTAATTAAAGTGTTATTGCCGTTACGCCAGCACCGCCTTGGTTGCCCTACATTGTTCTGCACAGCTGTGCTCTGAGCTGTATAGCATTTAAAACAAAGTATACAGAATATTTGTTAAGTTTTCATGTAGCCTGTACGTACAGCCAGCTCTCCTCCACACATTCTTTCCCCTGCATGACTATAGGTGTGTGTGTGCGTCTCGCCGCCCTCCTACACACTGCCACTGCAGACACATTGCTCACCCAACAGAAGAGAGGGAGTCATCGATCAGGCTTTACACTTCAGGACATTGAATTATAGACTCTTTCTTTTTTTCTGAGTTTGTGTCGAAAATAATTATAGCGCCAGTCATTAAGACACAAATTAATCTGAAGTGGATGGCAGCCAATATTCTGATAGGCTGATTGTTCTCCATTAGATTATTCCAAAAATGATATCGGGGCTCCAATTTGTCTCGTTCCTCAGATTAATGAGATTCAAAAAACCCGAATACCTTTTTTTTGAAAAGGAAAATTAAACCAGAGGACACCCACACAAACTCCAACAAACAAATCCGGACCAGCTCGTGTCGGTGTAAGCTGCTGGACTAACTTAAGTCGTTGTGTGTGAAGAGTTGCTGCAGTGGGTGAACAAATGTAGGTGTTGCTTGGTGAAGTTTTGTGCGGCTGATGTAATGTTGCATGTGGGCAGGCGTGTCGTGCTGTGGGGTAGATCCACGTGCCTGCTTAAATACAGACAAACCACATTTCAAGAGACGCCTGTGTAATCAGGTCAATAAAGGAAACTTCCGTATATTTGCTTATGATAAAGTCGCTAAAGCTGCGTTAGCTTCGACCATGACTACAAAGTGAAACTCACTTTGCGCCGCCTTCCCGTTATTGTCTTGTCATTAGACGATTCATATTCGATGGAGGTTGCAACACCGATACATAACGCTTGTGAATACTTCACACTGTGCTAACAGCGTTTTTCTCCCAATGCCTACAGAAACTTGACATTTCATCTTTTAGTGACTAATAAAGTGTGAGTTACGACTCTTCCCGTCCGGGACAAAGGCGGAAGCAAGCGGGAGCTTCTGTGACTTTGTCACAAGGAAATTTTCGGGAGGAGGTAAAGGTGGAATGGAGATGTCGAGAAAAGATACGGCGTTGAAAGGACGCCGCCGCAGACGTAGCGTGTCGATGTGTATTTCTGGTCGTATAGAATATAGAAGAAAGTGTCTCCATTGACCTGCGCGATCAACTTATATCCACTTTCCGATACTAATCGTCGTCACACTCCAAACACTCTTCCATCCTTTTTCCGCCTATAACAAGTGCACATCCTCACATTCCCCCCCACAAACAGCTGAAGAAGAGCGTCTCGTTGTCTAAGCACCTTAAGCACTGCTGCATATGTAAGTGTCAGCACTGTGAAGATGATAATTCCGAGGCTTGCTAGCATGGATAAACAGGGAGAATGGCTCTGACATTATTGGATTCACTTTGCACAGCAACTGTCCCCATAAGCCTTAATTTTCCTGAACAGCTTTATATTTGGCAGGAGTTTCTTACAACAGCACGGTGAGTGGCTGCGCGGGGGTTTTATAGAGCCGTGCATCACTTTACGGCGTTCAATTATGACCGTGTCTCAGGTGCTTAACTTTCTGTAGCTGTTTAGCGAAACCGTTGTTGGCAGCTGTAAATTTTTAGCATTAGCATGTTACACAAATACACGCCGCCGTAGAACCCGACTGTTGGTGTTTATAGGCAAATAGACATTGAACCGAGCCCGTCATTATACAAATGACTTGGCGCGGAAACAATGTTTGTTACATTGCCCCCCTCCTCCTCCTGCATGTTGATACCCATTAGTCATATATTTCAGTTTGCGGCATCCTTATAATAACTCGGATCAGACTCCCCTTTGTTTTGTCTCGGCGATTGTGACCATTCCACTTATTAGGGAACGTCGGAGCCATATGTTCTTGCCTCTTAAATCCTCTCAAGGTCGGGCGACTGGCAACTCCACAAGTATGACCCCCGACCAACGACCAATCATCGAGGAGCGCCAAGAAATCGTCTACATCCCCGCATAGTTTTTCGAGCATGTCACACCACAAGGCTACAAGGCCGCTCCCGACCCTTATAATGATTCCTTAAAGGATACTTTAATCCAAGTATAAGGCCGTTATATGACAGTAGTAATATGTTTCTATCCTCAGGACATTTAGTAAGAAGTCTCTTCTTGCATTGAGACAACAAAAGACTTTTACTGAAACCTAAAGTAAGTAGTATTATACAAATGCTGTTGAGGGGATACATGTATTTCACTCCCGAAAACTATGTGTTGTATTGCAACTGTCGCCTGATCAAAGCTTCCTCGCTACGTTTCTATTGTTCGGGGACGTTTTTTCCGATCGCTCTCTTGATTTTTCCGCCTTTTTCTGTGGAAAAAAAAAATACATCAGGGTCTATCTCGCTTTCATTTCGACGATTTTCAAATGTTCTTTTTTTCCATTTTAGGAAGTGCAAAAAAGCTGTTTATACTTTAATCGTGCAGAGGATGTTATTCGGAAGATGAAAAGAAAACGGATCTGAAGCCGACTAGTGTCCTATTAGTCTGTAGGCATCCGCATCTCCGATATTAGTGTAGCACTTATGTTCCTGCTAAGGTTGAGACTTATTTTGAGAGACTGGTATGGCACGGCACTTAAGGTGTCGCTTTGAAGCTACATGGTTTATGCAAGAGTAACGGCAGCCAGCTTTGGTCAGCGCTCTCCCCTGAGAAATCCATTTGTGCTGTGGGGGTGGGGGTGGTGGTGGTGGTGGGGAGGATGCATGGAAAGCAGTACCAGGAAGAGATAACGCTGCATCTTTTCAGGCTATTTTTCATCCGGGCGTTCAGGAGTTCAAGGTGTTTCTCAGACAGGAAACCAAAACGCAGAATCTGCATTCACGTGGGCTCGTTAGGATCCCGGCTGATTGATCGGAGGATCACCTGCTATTGTTTGATCGTAATCAGGATTATTAAAGCGATTAATTGTCTGTGGCGTTGTCGAAAGGGTCAAGGCTGCTGTTGCGGTGTTCAAATGTCATCGGGCCTTTGAAGACTTTAGGTCCCTCGATTATTATATTGACTTCACAAAAATATCAACGGAACTTTTTATGAACTATTGATGGAACATTTGTACATTTGTTTCTAAAGGCTGTTTATTGTTAAGAAACTTTAACAGCTGCAGCTTGCATCACGCCATCTTTGGCAAATAGATGATTTGTGGGGAACCTTTGTCGACCCTATCGGAAGGAAGGTCTGTGTAGTCGTCATATGATTGGAAGACTTGCATGATTTCTTTCAACTCAAGGCACTTTCAAAATAAAAAAACATGCTCAGAAGAACACTAGGAATTATGGAACGACGTGCAGGGATGAAAAGATGAAGCTCCAATATTGATCTGTATGAACGATACGGCTTCGGTCAATACGAGTGACGCCGACAAACTAATTTCCCCGGTGGATCCGATCCATGAATTCATTTTGCATCACATTGAACGCAACGTAAAATGTTTTTGTTTTTTTTGAATCCCCCACTAAAATTTAAACATGCCTCTCCTTGAACAAAGACTTAAGAGGGGGGTTTTTCTTTCATCAGCTGCTTTTTCAAGAATCATTTCAAAAGGAGGAGGCAGTGGATTTCGCATGAATATTTCAGTCATGCGCACAGACAGAATGCAATATAACATAGGTCTCCTTGCCAGCCTCAGGCAAGAAATACTGTAGGTAGAGAGGCTTTGGTTTGTAGCATGTTATCTCGTGTTTGCTGCTAGGTGGAGCCCGAGTATATGGCGAGAGCGGCAACCCACATCCGACTTCTTCCTCTCACCTTTCACTGGCTCTCCAAACCCTCGGTCTCCATACAGAATTACTCTCAGCCAGTGCGCACAATTGGTTTGCAGAGAGCTCAGCTCCTGGACCCAAACAACTTCTTCTCCTCCTTCTGTGGAGCTTTTCTCACAGCAGATTTTACCCCCCCTTGTCGCATCTTCTGGATACTCTTTTTGTGCGCGGGGCTGCTGGCGTTTCGCCGTTCAGTTTTTTTGTTAAGGGACGTGATGTAGCCACCCGCACGGGGAAGGACGCCTTGTGCCATAAAGGGATGTAAGGGACGGCGCCGTGGATACAAGCTGCCGTTTCTGCCGCGACAACCACCGCCACTTTTACCGAGGGATATCCAACAAAGCGGAGCGGCTGGAGATCTTTATTTTTTTTTTTGGATTCTCTTGCCCTCGACCCTTTTTTTTCATCAGCTCCACTCCTGTGACACACACGGCGCGTTCCCAAAAGACAGTTTGCGAGAGAGAAATTATCTTTGCTTCACCTCCCTCTCCGAAATACGCGGTAAGTCCACAGAAATGCTTTTGCCTCCCAGTGTTTGGTGCGCACATCCACGATTTATCTGCAGATATCTCAAGGTAAATGTACCCGTGGATGAATCCCTGCAGCGGGGTTCATGTGCACTGTAACGCCAGGCTCGGCGTGATGCGCTCCTCTAATGACTTCAACCGGGCTATTGATGCGTTCAGGTGCAATCAGCTCACAATATTGATACGAATATTAAACATTACTGTCGGAGTAATTAACACTATATTTGATTGGTTATATGATGTATTGTTGAGTACTGCAAAGGTGTTTTCAATATTCACATGGTGCTAAAAAATGGTTTTGCAAGTTGCAAATTGGTCGCATTGGATGAATGAAGTTTTTGGATTTCTGTTTTTTGCACTTGTTATCCTGCATAAATACATCAGCTGGGGATTCACAGGCTCGTGCATCTCCTCTCCTGCAGTCGATCACTTGTGTGTTGGAAGGGGAGGCATTCAGAGATCGTGATTCAGTTTAGACTTCTTCTTTTTTTTCTTCTTCTTCGTCTTCTCTCCATTTCAGAATAACAGAACTGTTGGTTGTATCATGTTTCACAATTCATTATGTTCAGAGCTGCAGGACCATCTGTCATACAATCTACATTAGTGGAAGTGCCCTCAAGCAGATGCCACACACACACACACACACACACACACAGATATTCCACACACATCTTCCATCCCCAACAGTAAAAACCTTGACTTCCTCCTCCGGGTGGGGGAGGAGGAGGAGAAACTCAAGGGGACATTGATGCTTTTGGACAAAACTGCTCTGTCAGTACACTTTTGTTTTCTCTCTCTCTCCTCCATTTTTTGTTTCAGAGAAAAACGCTGCTCTTTGACTCTAACCGCAGTTGAGCCCGGCATCTGGTGCGAGTCCAGATGGGACGGCGCTGCGTGAAAATGAAATAATTGTTCCTTTGCCTTTCATGAAGCTGTTGCCGTCCAGTGTCGGGGGGACGACGGCCGCTGAACGCGAGCCATGGTGTTACATATTAATTAAACTGGTCGTTTTAGCCCCCCCCCCCCACACACACACACACACACACACACACAAAAACAAAGTCATGTCGTGATGTTGGAAGAAACAAACACACCGCAGGGGTTTGTTGCAAGTTTACATTTCAGTGTTTTGAATATGATGACACTACATCACCATGACGACGTGCTTATTACCATATCGCTTACAGAAAAGTAAGTAAAGGGCATTGATTCGATAGCAGGGCTGGTGTTCACGTGAAGGCCTCCGATTGTGAAGAGGGGAGAAAAGTCCAACTGTTCCATTTACTCTGAACTCGTCACGATAAAACCTTAAAACGCTCAACTGCATTCAAGTGAGGCCTCATGAAAGACTTATTCAGGCAGTGTTTTTGCCACAGAAGTGACTCATTCTTAAATTCTTTTCTCCTCCAGCGTCGGCACACACTGTGAGCATTTCTCCCTCTCGCGCCGTATCGCGCTGATACGAGGACATTTGTTGCCGCCGACTTTGTGTTGGTAATTCGTGCCGCTCGTCGGGATGTTCCCTTTCACCCACATGATGGCGTTTCTCCGGGAGGAACTTTTCCCTTTTCTATTCCCACGTCCATTCATTCGGTTCAATTTGCGGATTCTTTTTTTTTTTTTTTTCAGGACGCAATTGCAAAACCAGGCGGAATCCAATTTGCCGTTTCACTTAGAATAGAGACATCCAATTTTCTTCATCAGGTCAGCTTACGTTGGGGTACAGCTTCATGGCTCATATTATGTACAGAGAGAGGGCTTTTACTGGCGTTTCAATTTGGGAAGCCGTTCCTTGAGAGTGGAGCTTCTGGAAGAATCATCCGTCAGTTCCTTTCCTGACGTCAATATATTTCATTTTGATGTCATTTTACAGGAAGTTTTTTGCATCTATTGCAGCTTTACACCGGCTTTCTAAACTTTATTCACGCAGCCGGATGCAATCTCAACGCCCTTGCACACATCTTCTCTTCATATGTATTTATATATGCTCTGACTGCGTGAGGTCAAAGCTGCAGAGTTACTTTGATTACCTCCGCTGCTCCTCCTGCCATCCGGTGCACAAACACATTAGCATGTGAAATGACTAATTCATGGTTAGCAAGTCAGAGGAACTTTTATGGCAGAGGTTGCAATAATTAAAACTCCAGCCTCCTTTGTCCGTTGGAGAGTTGCGACGAGTGGATTGCACTTCTAGCAAACACGACGGTCTCCATGACAACACGCCTGAAGCCTTTCTCACACATGGAATCTGCCACAATCTGCAGGGCCGAAGGTGGAAGTCGGCCGAAACCTTTTATGTTTAATCTGACTCACGTTCAACTCGTCATCGTCGGCGGCGGTGAATAAGACCCCTGACGAGTTTGATCAGACCACCGCAGGAGAAGCTCATTAGGAGTTCTTCTCACAGGCTGTCTAAGTGATGGATATTATTGCTTGAATGATTGTGTGGCTCTGCGGCCGGATGCCGGCATGTCAATCATCGAAGGATGTTCAGAGGAGGGATACGATGCTTTGCATTAGTTGGATGACTTTTGAGTTTTAGCGTAAAAATATGTTTTTGAGGGGTTTTTTTCAAAGCAAAAAAAAAAAATAAGGCCACTACTGTATTGTCTGGAGCAAAGCTCCCCCGCTGCTAAAGTGAGGCCATTGGTTCTCTAAGGTGCCAAAGACAGGAGTAATCATGCTTTTAGAAGGGAGACGGGTGGCTCTGCTGGGCACAAATGTCACGGAAGAAGAAAAGCAAAAGCTGAAAATGAAAAAAAAAAGTAAGAAAGCCCGGCCGGAGGAAAGATCCTGGAGGTCGACGCTTCTCAACATCTAGCTGTCCTGCAGAAGTTTGACCACTTGCTTTCACAACCGAGCACTTCATCGTACTTCAGGCGGTGCTCGATGAATCAGGCGATTTATTTATCAGCTCGGTCAGTTGCTATAAATACGGATTGTAACACTTTCCATCAGCTCGCGTAATTACCAGCACGGCGACGGGGATTATAAAAGTAATCCAGGTACTTTCTCTGTCGCTGGTTCGCAGCGGAAACACAATTAGGATGACGAGGACGGGATGTGAGGGGTGCAGAGCCTCGTACAAATTACACATTCCCTTGATTTTGCATGGGTTTTTATTTAGAAGTGAGGAGTGAGAAAATCAACTTTAATCTCCGGTGAAACGTCTACAGTTGCTTTAACAGTAGAATAAGCCTCTGCTGTGTTTTGGAGCTCCTCTGCACGTCCTCATTCAATTTTAATAAAGACCTTCAAGGCCGGTACGTCGAGTGTACACGCCGCCGTCACTGCTGACAGGGTACTTTTTTATGTTTCAGACTGCGGTTTTAATTATCTGCAAGCCAACCCTCCACCCTTAATTTGACACTTAGTTAAGTTGTCCCCGGGGGGGTCAAAACACTTAGCGGGAACCTTTTAACACTCGACATCTTCCCGCCGACAGAGATACAAAATCTGTGTGTCAAGGGGACGTGAGCACAAGACATTAACCAGCGTCCACTGATACGATGCAAGGATGCATTCATTTTTTGAAGAGATCTACTGTAGATCTTTTCTCCACTGCAGCAGCCTTTCTAAGAAGATTTCGCAGCCCCCAACAACGATCCGTTCTCCGCCGGGGTGCAGACGTGCACCCAAAAAACTTCGCATTTAAAGCAATCCAAGCCACTCTAACGACGCTGTTGGTGGTATTAAAAGGAATCCAGAAAGCTATCAAAGTGACAAAGCCTGAGCAGGACCGCAGTACATCAACCTGTTTACTACTCTGTAAAATCTGATAGGTTTGTCTGCGAGCTACTTACAGCGACATCAAGTTTTTTTTTTTCTTCCCCGCAACAGTATTGATGACCTTTTCTTTTGTTGCCAGGGATGCCCCCCGATGAACTTCAGAGCGGTGCAGAGAATTCAAACAAAGATGCAATGCTTCTCTGAGGCCGGAGCTCTAAAAAGAAGTTAATTTATGGCCTGTTTGGGAGGCAGGTTCGGACTTGAATGCATAATAAGGTGGTGCACCTGCAGCAGCATACAAATGAATGGAAATGACGGTTAGTGTTTACGCCTGCCTAAACCATTGGGACCTCCTGATCTTCCCCACTAATTGGCCAGCAAAGAGAGATGAAGATAGCTTTGTTGTTCACAGGCTGCTGTATCTGCAAATATCAGATTTTTTTGTTGTTGTGTGCAACCGATTGTAAAGCAGAAGTGAGACATTCAGCGGCTCTTCGTCGAATAAGTGAGATCAGGCGGATCGATGCGGCTCACACCTCCCCTGGTGTCAGTTAGTCCTCCTTCACTTCAAATGTTTTTTAATTGTCCCACCATTACATCACGTCATTCAGAGATGAACTCGTGATACTTTCAGCCTTCGGGTTCAACAGAGTTTGCGATGGCGGACGCAGCCTGAACGCCTCGCGCAGATTTCGATCACAACATCCTTCCGAATGTTTTTTAAATGAAAAATCCTCCATTCACGCTCGATGCGACTTACAGGTAGGTGGATAATTAAAGCGTCCGCGGTGAAGGATTAATGCTCCCGTTACTCGAGGTTGCTTCCTCCTTTTTTTTTAATTAAGACGAGGCGTCTTCGTCGTTGCTTTGAAAGAGGGCGAATTCATTCCGTTGATCAGAATCGGATTCCACTTGTGACTTCAAACTGTATTGCAGCGTTTCAGCATCTTCCTACGTGTGACTTAGACCACATTGATTTTCCTAATCGATAGCCCAGGATTGGATTTAGAAGTGTGGCGGTAAAGGAGGGGGGGGGGGGGGGGGGGGATCCGGCAGGACTGACTGCCTCAGTCCAAAAGCTTTCCAGGATTTTGTTCCCTCCCGTCGTCTTGATTCTCAACTCGCGGGAACAGAAATCCGGGCGCCGTGTACTCCCGCTATCCCGCCTCAGCTTTCGGCTGCTGTAGTGACAGCAGAGCCGTGTATCCCCTGGCAAATATAAACTTCCCTGCCAGGCCTTCGTCACCTCTGGAATAGAGACGACTGAATTGATGCGCCGCCCCAGCGGAGCGAAACGTTTAAATGACAACACACTTTTGTCTCACCTTGAACTTAATTGACTGCCTTGAAAGCTTTTAAAAAAGTGCTGACGGGGCGACTTCTCCTGTCGTTTTTCGGGAGACGGCGACCATCGACGGGGGGGGGGGGGGGGGGGTTTTTGTGGTTTTTTTTTTTCCCCCCCCCCCCTTTGGGGGGGGGGGGGGGGGGT
>CAAKHC010013795.1:0-52832 GCA_901007825.1 Macroramphosus scolopax | reverse complement strand
GAGAAGACTTTAACAAAAACAACATGCCAAACCGTGGTAAGTAAAAAAAAAGCAAGAATGTCAGGGGGGTCAATTTGACGTCTCTGAGAGCTGACAGGAGATTCAGGAGCTCACAAAGTTAACTGACTATAAGACGGGAAAAAAACAAAGCATAAGCACAGAAATAAAACACAATGGAGCGATGATGTGTAGCTACAACAGTGGAATAGTGTGACTATAATAGCTTCAAAGATTGGCTCCCCCATTAGTATGCAGCTCCCCTTTCGGTCGAGCATTGAGCGCTGGTCAGCGCGGCGCACTGCTGCTCACCAGTATGATTGTCTCTGGTTTCCTCTCTCAACACCCGAGCCAATTTCTTTTTCTCGCACCGCGGGAACATCCCTACTCGGATGACATTTCTGGTGATGGTCTGCTGTGGGAGGTGGGATTCGGGAGGCTTTCGGAGTGCTTTAACAGTAGTAGCATAAAGGTTATCCATACCTTGTTCTGTACTGTCAGCAAATGCAGTTACTGTATAGTAGACCATTAATACTTTCTCATTTCTCGCTGTGTCTCGGAAAGCTTAAGAACTGATTGCCAGAAGGTCAAGCCTCCCCCAACCTGGTGATTCATTAACAAAGCTAGGAACTGTTTCTTTTGTCTTCCATTCGGTTCAATCATTGCAGGTGGCCTGATGAGAACATGGTGTTTATCTAGGATGACCAGGAGGTGGGACAATATTTAAAATTATAGCTGTTTCTGCAATCACCTGCTACTAATCTGGCTTTAAATTTTGCAGCTTCTTGGAGAATGGAAAGCCTTTGCGATGGAGGACCACCCATCCCGGAGCACCGGTGCATTGCTTATATCTTATATTTGGTTTGACAATAACGAAAGGGACAAAGCATGACAGCCATCTGTGTTCGTGCCGATTGAAACAAACCGGGATGCCTGGCCACCGCCCGATTGCCGCCACGTGCTATCACATGCCACTGGCGTGCAATAACGCAGTGCAGGCTTTCTGTGATGTAAGATACCGATCCTCAGGGCTATGTGTTTAATAAGAATCTACAAATATGATGTAGTGGACAGATAGCCTTGGGACTCCGGGGTTGCAGCTGCAGAGCCCTCTGATGTGCAGTGTATGGCAAACGTATGTAGGTTAAGGTTATCTCACTGATGCTCGGTATGTTGTGCGAATGGATTTAGCGGGGGGGGATTTCTGGAGTCAGAGCACAACCGTCACGGCTTCGGCGAGAGCCTATCGTTTGAAATATCCACATAAAGCCACAATTTCCTGCGGGCCAGGGATGATTTATTTATTTGAGAAAATTAGCAGGTTTGTCCTTGCAGCATCTTTGTCCTTGCTGCATCTTTCCCTGAAAGCATCCTCTCACCGAGCGCCTCCGACATACAACATGTTTTCCTTCAACTCCCATCCCACCCTGTCTATATTCATCCTCTATTCAATTACTTTTTTTTTTTTGGTTTCAGTAGAGGCTCCTTCTATACCATATTGCTCTCTGATGCGTGCGCCTCCCTGCAGATTTATGTTTTTAGCTGAAGGATGGCTGTCCAATTTTCTGCATGGATTGCAGAGCTGGTGGCATTGTGTGTTTTTAAAGCTCTTGTCAGATGTGCGTCGAGGACGTATGGACCACACAGCGAAGTAATTCTCCCACACACTGGCCATTTCTGTCACATCCTGCCATTAGCTTGCGTTTCACTGTGATTTGTCACACGGATCCTTTTGGTCTTTCAGTGTCTGTATATACGGGGATGTGCGTTGGAATGCACCAGGCTTTATTTGAACCTGTAATTCTGCGACCGTATGCAGGCATGTTATAGTATTTAAATCATCCAGACTGCCAGCAAAAAGGATTTTTTTTTACCCGACCGGTGATTAATTTGAATGGGCAGTTTGGAAATTAAATGATAAATCTGTTTAATGTTTTATTGGACGTAGGGTTGAAAGGATTCCTCGAGTTATTTGATTGCTAAAAAAATCCTCCAGGCAAATTCACTCGTCACGATGATTATTACTGGGACATGGCGCTTCTTCTTCTTCTTCTTCTTCTTCTTCTTCTTCTTCTTCTACTTCTACTTCTTCTTCTTCTTCTTCTCTTGTTTTTTAACGGTGGTTGGCAAACAGCTTTAAGATGCATCACCGCTTCACCCTCTGGCTACGTGAGACGCTGCGAATGGCGTATTTGACTCACAAACATCGATTAAGGATGATAGCAACATGAAGGTAAAACCCGAAAACTCAGTCTGTCCGCTGTAAAACAGAGCCGGCCTCCCGCGCTAACGCGTACGTTACATAAAATGCTAACGCTAATGCTAACGTTATGCTTGCTAGCTGAGATGATTGCTAGCCAAATGAAAAATAAATTTAAATGTAATGTCTAGTTAAGAACGCTCTACAATATGATGATTAGTTATGATGTTCCAAAGTTTTTGCTCAAGAAAATAACCTCACTAACATAAACATACTCACAGAGATACATAAATATATTATCATGCATCAAATATTAATGGCACAAGTAGCAATTGGTTATTCGGTTTATTTGATTGCAGTGAGTTGGATCAGCATAGTAAATAAATGCCCCGTCTTATTAAAGTTATTAGTATGATATTCAGGCCCAGTAGAAAATATCAATACTAATTATTATTTCATGTCTTCATGTAACTCGTCCAGGAGGTTGGATCACGCCAGAACTATTTTTCCTTTTTCTTATCTCCTATCAATGCCGTAAATTTGAAATATTATTGTCTGGCCTTCGCTGTCTGAGTTCCTGTCTGTCAACAGAATTACCCCAAAACTAGCTGCTCATGAGTGGAAATGGCAAACGGAGGCCCCCAGCTTACGATAAAACCTGTCAGGACAACTTTCGAGTCTCTCACTGCCAAATCCTTCAACTTTCTGGACAAAACAAGTGACTTTCCAAAGTACAGAGTCTCCTGTAACCTACTGCAGCGAGGCAGAGCAGAACATTCAGTCCCTACAGCGGCTGACAGACGTGGAGGAACCAGGAGGGTAAGAAAGATATTCTGTTGCTTCGAACTTCATATGTAACTTCAGCAGAAGTCACTGCAGAGTCGTTATTGTGTGATGTCATTTTAACAACGCTGTGGTTGTAACTATCCGGATTTTAGCATTTAGCCTTCACATGGTTTTAGCCGTATTTGTAATGCAAGTTGCAAAATGCATCCACACATTGGATGTTTGTGGAGTTGCATTTAATAGGAGGTTGGGCGATGAACCTTTACGGTCTCAAAAACGTTCATACTAGTCCGAGATATTGTCACCATAACTCTCTCCTATTCATCTTTTTATACCTATAACTACCCTCTTTTTTTGCCTTGGACTATAACAAACCTTGATCTGTCACAACCTGGTAGGCAGGGACTCAGCATGAGGTCACACAGCCCATTACTGTGTTGATGCAGTTACAGTTATGGCTTTCTTTGTAGGCACACTGAAAGGTTGATGTGCCCCCAGATGAACGCCCCTCCTCACAGGGGTCCTGCGATATCTCGCTTGTCTCCTTCCAGGCCTGAATGAGCGCATTGTGCTGCTGCTCATTCCTGCTCCGCAGACCACTAGGTCCCTCCGCACACACCTGTCAAGCCATGTCCTTGGCGCCTCGGTTGCTGAGACACTCCAGAGCCCCCCTGCTGCACACATGGTTATTGAACCCATGCGCACAAACACACATGCACCCACTTAAAAGCGGTGCAATAGAATGAAATAAACATGTGCGGTTGGGCTGACGACTGTTAGGACACACAATTGAATTCCACATAAACACACAGAGTGCATACATTCGCATTCACGCACACGCAAAGAGGTCATTGGAAACACACCTCACTTCCCCCCGCCAAGGTTCTATTCAGCGTGCAGGTCGGCCTCAGACTTCACAAAAGGGTCAAGTTCCATATTTGTCAGGGTGGGGAGCACAAAGGGCACAGGAGGTGGGCAGGGGGGTGCACGAGCTTGCACATGGAAACAGGATTCAGGAGTAAACTACCTGTAACTCGATCCACATCTTCAATCAGTTGCAGATTTTTTTAGAAGAGAGGGAGGGTTAATGAATGTGTGAGAGCTCCGGGTTGCATCTCTTAATTCATGCGGTTCTTCAGTAAACGGGATGTGTTACTCATAAAAGTCGCCGATCGGTTCGAGATGAGTCGCACATTTGGAGAGCATTACGTGACTCGCCGACCCATTAAAGGTAATTCACGTCTCATCTCAAGCACCACCTGTCCGTCCCCGCTCGGATCTCCGCGGCCTTGACCCTCCGCGGAACAAACGTCTCTCCGTGCGGCGTTATCATCAAAGTATAAATGCTAAACGGCTGATTGTATATGCACACGACGTGCACCCCTAGTGAGGGACCTACTGTGTCAAGTCCCGCCAGTGTCACCCATACAATTTTCCCCTCCATTGACTTTTATGTCCCCTCTGCAAGGTTGCTCGTTGCGGTGGCAATATGTATGTATTCCAAATAAAGACAAGTGTGATCATCGTGATGATATTCCCCTGCTAAGGTAAACAGCTCGCTGGCACCAGCAGAGGGGAAAATCACTGCGTGGATGTATGGCTTCTCTTGACAGCTTATTTCTGACAATGCACTTCATGCATTTGGAATCGGGAGACGAGCTACGACCGCTGCCGCGATGAAAGAAATCTTTTGGTTTGCGAATCAATCTCGGAGGCCAGTGGTCGACGGTAACATGACATTTGCATGAATATTCAAACACATGAGCTTGCATACGCCCACGTAGGGAAATTTCGATGCACTCCTCTTGAGTTCAGTGCATTCCGCTGGAGGCTGTGTGTGTTCAGCGCGTCTTGTCTTTTGTTTGTTTCCCCGCAGATTCGCACTAACAAGACCTTGCATGCGCATCTACAGACTGTAGATCAGGGCTAAATTCATTAGGCCAGATCTGATATTTAAGTAACTTGACTTTACCAGCAGCCTGTGTAAAAACTTTTTTTTTATTTTACTGCTTTTGCAAGTAAATGCTGCAAAACTATAAACATTTATTGTTATTGACCATTTTAAAATAGATCGCTTTTGGCCACGTATCTGGCGCAGGCTCATTAAAGTGCATGACCCCATCAACCCAGCACTCAATGCTGTTATTGCTCAGACCTTCCTTCCATCTGTCGGCCACACATACACACAGAAAACTATTTTTTTTCCCGCCTTTTAAAATAAGAATATAGCTACTTCCCTACACTATATATGCAGTTCAATTAGTTTTTCATATATTAGATTTATGTATGCCTCTCAGGCCACTCTGAAGTTGCTCCCGAGCCGGATTTGGCCCGCGGGCCGCCAATTTAACAGCCCGCCTGTGCATCATAATCTGCAGACACACACCCCGAGGTGCACCCCTTCCCAATTATGGCCAATTAGACCTCAGGCATACGAAGGTCTTCCGGGGACAGACTTTTGGTGTTCCGTGCTGTACATCCCCTCATCACTTGCTTTCATTTGTATGCCAACGGAGTGCGAGAGAGAGACAGAAGCAGGAAGTGGGACAATTGTAAAGATAAAGACTCAAGACACAGGACACAGTTGCAGGGAGACTAAAGGATGACAGAGGCGAACATAATATTCCTGCACTTGCAAGCAACTTCAGTCAATTGTTGTCAACTTACCTGTATGGAATGCGTCCCTTGGGGGGTTGGGGATGCTGCCCATGCATTATAAATGCTGCGCATAGACTTCGGTTGTTAAGCTTTTCCTTGCGTATCAGCAGTTATATGGTTACTTAACGTAAAAAATTTACATAAATCTGCTAAATTTACATAAACAAAGGGCTTGTTACCGGATTTAATCATTTCCAATCCCTTCCTGAGGTGTAATGGTTACATCTGGTGAACGTCACGGTCCGCCCGAGGGTGCAAACCGTATTTTTATTTCTGACTCCTGCTCGTTGTGAACGTCTGTATAATGTATGAAGTAGCTGCAAGTGCAAACTCCACACACAGG
This sequence comes from Macroramphosus scolopax, assembly GCA_901007825.1. Taxonomy (NCBI): domain Eukaryota; kingdom Metazoa; phylum Chordata; class Actinopteri; order Syngnathiformes; family Centriscidae; genus Macroramphosus; species Macroramphosus scolopax. The sequence goes on along the minus strand of CAAKHC010013795.1, from coordinate 46,848 downwards.
TAGGTCGCCCGGGTTCGCCACCGCTTGTACAATATGCCACCATGCCGATACGTTTTATATTCATTAGCTGTATCCTCGTATCCTTTTTGGCCGCGGCGTGCACACGCCAGCTCGTCAGCTACAGTGTCACAACCACAGGGTCATTTAATTTCCAGCCCTGCTCCGCCGATTAGGGCTTTTGTTGGGAGCAGCCGTGACTACTGTAACGGGGGTGTTTGGGTCAGCGATGGGCACAATAGCTTAGTTACTCTCGCTGACTTCCCCACTATTGCCTCTCCCTCTCTTTCTCAGCACATTTTCCACTCGGCTGATAAAATAAGCCACTCTTTGATGAGCTTTCGGCGGGCCACGGCGCTGCGCCTCTGTAAATGCTTTTACAGAGACACACCACAGGCTGTCGACTTGGATCCGTCATACAGCCGCTGCTTTCCCTCATATGTTCTTTTGTTTCTTTTGTCGGGTCGTTTTTTTTTTGACACACACTTATAAGTCGGCGCTACAGCTTGCTAATGCATTTCCAGAGCGGCCCCCAAAACGACAATAAGCAACTTTTTGCCTGGAGGCGGGCTGAGTATTGTTTGTTTGTTCCGCCCTGCTTCCCGTCTGCCGGTCAGATCAACGCCCCGGTACAATTCATCATGATAACATGTCGATGTTTAAACATCATGATGACCTCAGGCTGTATAACTATGGGTGTGAGGCTGCAAGAATAACCGGATGTTAATTGCGTCCTTCTATTTTCTTTCTATTCCATGTTTCATATGTATCAACCTCAACCAACAGCTTTGATAAACGCAAACAGATCGTCTATATAAACTTTCTAAGCTCCGTGAGGCCGACTGATTTGTTTGCACGCTTCTCGTTTTGCTGCTACGGTGCAGAGAATCACTGTAAATACAACACACATTGTTTGTATAACTTCATTCCATTTCAGTGTATCTCTCTCTAGTTAAAGGATGATGCCGTGTTTTAATGGCAGAAAAGGACCGGTTACACCCGTCATCACTGTCTGGTGCGGTGATATCAGCACGTTGTACTGCGATGAGTCACTTGGGGGTGTGAAGGGAAAAGCGGGAGCCTTTGTTCCATCAAAAAATACTTCTTTTACAACTAAAGAGAGAGAGCTGGAAGTGGAACATGGCCGGAAGATCCTCTTACATTTCCAACCTTTTTTTTGCACGTTAACACCGTGACATTGTTAAATATCTCCTCTGGGACTGGTGCATTTCATCTGGGGAGTCGTTCACCTCCTGGTAGGTCAATCTCTGTGTCACTCCCGGTTCTCTGTAATACTGATTGATTGCGTATCCCAAGCAGTCGGGGTGGGAGTTGATATGATTGTATTGATTCCAATGCAGTTATTGAGCCTTCGTATTGGTCCTTTATCTTCTTGCTTGCTCGTCATTTTCCTGTGTGGAGGCGGAGTCGGCCTACTGAGGCTCTCAGCATCAAGGGAATATATGTAAAGCATTTTTCTTTATGGTTTAATAGAAAATATGTTAATTTAAAGCTAACATATGATTATAAATAGGTTGCAGTAGCACTTGTGATATTCCTGGGATTTAATCCCATGTTGTGTTTCCATCCTTACTTTGAATCTGCATTTAACAAACATCACAACTAAGATGGTTTTCATCTTTCTTCACGGAGGAATCAATAATATTTGGGGGAATATGTGAAGCAATTGAAGCGGTCCCATCAATACTTAACAAGCAGCAAAATGTTCACAACTTCATTCTCGACGTTGGCGTCTTTCTTAAATTGAATCAATTTCCAAGAAGAAAACATCATCTTTGCATCCGACTAACTTCCTTCATCTCCTACCAGCATGATGCATTTCGCCAACTGGTTATCTGTGAACCCTTTTATAAGATATTTAATAGAAAGAAAAAGAGCCAGCAGGAGACGATGCTTCCAAACCAACTTACATCGCCAACATTAGCCAGCTATAGTTGCTAAAACTTTTTTTCCAGGCTAGAAATGAGAAGCTTACTTTCATTTCGATTGTTTTAAGAAAATCAAGTTGGTATTTCTGCCGTTGCAAAGCGCTCATGTGCAGCAGAAGATGGGAAAGCCTGAGAGGTGACTTCAGGAAGCCGGACTTTAACACGAGAGGATCTTTATGCATCCTGGTTGATGCATATTTGGCTACTTCACACAATGTAGGGTCTATTTTTTTCAATAAACCTTCATATCTTTGGGATGATCACTGGAGTGCCTGGAACCGCCCGGTGCACGTCTCTCCGGTCCAAAACCCCTTTGAAGACATCTTGGAATCTTCTGCCAGAGAGAGCAGGTTGGCTCTGACGGTTGAGGAAGATCGTAGGGACGAGCTGTGAGGGGCAAACATTTAGCATTCACTTCCACGTGCCTTCCTGACAATAAATTAGCTCGGAACCAAAAAGAAAAAAACAGAGTGATTGAAGCAGATGATGAAAGCAAACTGCCGCCCATCAAGCTGTCCGTGATTTGGTTTTTATTGTCTCTCCTCTGTGCACTTGGCCTCTCTCCGTCTGAGCGGCGGTGCGTGGTTAGGATACTCGCACCACGGAGCAAATGTTGCTCTTTTCCAAACACTTCCAGGCCCAACTAAATGACTTTCAGATGCTCTGTTGACCAAGCTAGCGCGGCGGTTCGGCTCCGGTGACCTGTGGCATCTGCTTCCCCCCCAACCGACGTCGCAAATTTGATCAGAACATAATGAGCAGCAGATTTGATGAAACGCAGCACAGGCGAGCTCTGGAAGCCAACAGTGGTTGGCCATTGTGCCCCGGACGAAATTTTGGCAGTATAATTGATTTTTTTTTCTTCCCCCACTTTTGCAGTTTCTCTGCACGGCGACAACAGGCTGCTGTTTGCTTTTTTTTTTTTCTTGTTTGACTTTCACACAAGTTTTCCTACGATATGACAACTTAAAAAGTTTGTAGCAATAAAACATCTAATGCAAATATCCTCACTCAGTAAGTAGTCGCCAGTTGTAAATCACTTTTATGATTGCATGACCGTATAATTAAAAATCATTCGTTGCATCGCAGTAACAATGCATACATTTTTTTTTTCTTTACTCCTGAAGGTTAATCTCTTTGATTGCAATATGAATTTACCTCTGCGAAGCATTAATTCTGCCGTAATTAAACTTAACTACTTCCCTTGTACACACCGCTATCAGCACACGGCAAAAGGTTTATACCGAATGCGTTAAGAAATAGAGTGGCACATGCAAGAAGATGGATTGATGCAGAGATTAAGAGGCCGAGCAGGAGTTGCAAAAAAAATGTGCACGGGGGAAAACAAGGGCCCGAAAGGTGGCTGTGGCAGGCAGTCATCAAGATGCTAATGCAGTATGGGATATTTACTGCGGAGTGTTAATGCGGTTTAAAACAGGCTCTTTGTCCTGCAGCCCATCAGCCGGCCCCTGTTGGGTCCTAATAAATCAGCCATTAAAAGCTGATGTGACCTGAATAGCACTTCATACGGCGGCGATCCGACTCCATCACCAGTGTGGGAACCCGGCAACAGCTGAAATATTTATGAAGACGGCACTTAATAAGGGTCGACCGAGCGGGGATAAAAAAAAACGTAGCGTTTGTTGGCAATGACAATCGAAACACATCCGGGATTAAAAAGTCTTTTGTAGTTTTCTGTATCAATCGATTCCTTACACATGCGCAGGCCTGTTAATGGTGACTTATTCATATTGGCAAACATTAAAACTTCCTCCTAATGGACTGTAATTATGCCCCCCCGTCGCCCATTGTTTTACCGAGGTCGTCCACGTCCTGTCAACTAACCTGCTTCCTTTTCTCTTTCGTCCCTCTCCAGGATGGATCATGGTTTTATTATCTGGGATGTGATATACGGGATTGGTGAGGACAAACAAGGACCACACTCATTCTCACGTCAAGGTATTGTACGATTCTTTCACATCTTAAGCAGTGCGGTAATGAAGTACATCCGTGAAGGCCGAGTTCGCTCGTTCGGATGTTTATAAAACGTGATTCATCAGCGGTGCTCGTCCCCGTATGCAAATCTGTGGGACATTATCCACCATCAGCGATGAGGAGGGTTTTTTTGGTCAGTAACCATGTGAATCTACCGCGTGTGTGTGTGTGTGTTTGGATTTCATTTCCTGATGCAAATGATGTTTTCATGCAAAAACACAGCTGGCTCGACCCCCCTTTGTCCTCACCAACAAAACATGAACACTAACCTATTTCTGCCTGTCATCAGCCAACCCCTCGTTTTTTAACTCCTTCTTCCTTTCCTCGCTCGCTCGTCGTACTAGCACAGATCCTCCCCTCCTCATCCCGTCGACAAACACACGAACACACACACACTTTTCCCTCTGCCAACGCTCCTCATCCTGAATGGAGCCACTAGTCTCGAAGCCTCCTGTGGCGAGCATGGATTGAATTCAATTAGGGAGATTGTTCGCCCTGCAGAATATACTGGTGGGCTCTGTGGATGATAGGTTCGCCTGCCGACATCCCCCCCTCCTCCTGCACACTCCTCTACTCCCTCACTTACACCCACCTACACATACAAACGTGCTATGCTACATCCATCGACCCTCAATCCCACTGCAGCTACCCATCCTTACCTCATCATCCAACCTCCCTCCAGCAGTGCAGCCATTGTTTAAATGGATTTTTTATTCCCTATTGATGTTTTTATGCAGTTTTCTTTATGCTATCATATTCCAGAGGAGCAAGGCTGATGAATGTGTCATATCACCTTTTTGATTTAGACCTCACGAGGCTCACGTTTTGGTTCAATCTGAGATGATACAGATTTCCAGGATAATCCCGTATTCACCCACGAATGTCAATTAACTCGCCGGTTCGCGAGCGTGTGCGGTGCAAAAAAAAGAAAGGACGGTAAATGTTGCTGACACAGGAGTAATGATCGCATTAGCTCTGCAAGGTGAAAATAGAATTGTGCCGTCATTTGAATAACATTGAGAGCAGCGGGGGGGCAGGGAGGTGCTGCCGCTGGCTCGTGCTCTTTAGACACGAAGCGTAAATCTGGTCCAGACATAATGGCCTTCATCTGAAGAAACACAGCCCGGCGACTTGTCCTGCAACCCGCTTGCAATCCTCCAGACGTCACGCTGTGTGACTGCGCACTGGTGCTTCTCAGAAATCAGATACTGTATTAGTGCTGAAAGATGTCAGATGGATTAGAAGCCTGGGATCGGTTGGATGATAAATATCCTAACGCAGCCCGACGTGGAATTACAGTTTCCAGTTGATGCACCTTCTTTTTGCCTAATTTCTGGTCACTTTGGATTAAGTCTAATCTACTCCGGGGAGATGTTTTTTTGGGAGGCAAAAAAGACCCTGCTTGATGTACAGGCATAGTACTCTAGATACTGCAGTGTGAAGGGTTCAAAGATGTAATCTAAATGTCACACACTGGATCAGAGTTTTGAATCGTGAATGTCAAAAAGTGGTTTGATATTCGTGATTGAATCCTGTCGTGTCAAAGGAGCACTGATGGAATACGACGCGTGAGAGCTGACCGGGGCGGCGCTACCAACCGGATGCTACGTTAGCTTGCAGGAGCGACAAGCTTTATTCCCAGCTCACCTCCATTCCTGCAAAACCCGTCCTGATTCTTCTTAGTAGCTCTGGTAGACAGGTTGCAAACCTCCGCACTCTGCATCAATGATTTGCATACCCAACGTGGTTGCCCATAGCGTCACTCATTCATGCGTTCCTGACCATAGTGGCCGGTGATGACTTTAACCCCGTCAGGTTTTGGTTCTGTTATCTTAAGACACTGCCATTTGTTTTCATAGTGGGATTTTGCCTGGACGTCTCGTGGTGATGCAAAACAGGTCATTTGAATGGAAAAGGGAGACAAATCCTTTCTGGCTGATGTCAGCAGTGTTCTTGAATTTGAATCCGGTCCAGAAGGTGGTTGACTTTGTCCGTCTTTGTTGCCGTGTCCTGTTACTTGGGCAACTCCTGTCGCCGGCGAAGCAGCCGGTTCCTCAGCCGGAGCGTCAGAAACCCTCTAAACGACCAAATTACATAAAAGGCACACATTGCTTGATGAAGAGCGAGGCTGATAATGACAAACCTTTGTTGACCCTGTTCGCAAATTACTGTCGTCTTGACAACAACAGCCCAGCGGAAATATACTTGCCCAGACATGTTTGTGGTCATCTTGTCCCGATAGAGTCCCGACTCGCAGCTTCATCTACACTCATAACTGACGGATCAATGTTGTGCAGGAATATAACATGTTACGTATGAATATTATTGACATTATCCTCTGGTGCGCTCACATACATTCATTTATATTTCCCTACAATCCTTAATGAGTGCTGTTATTTTGAATATTTGTTCATGGCTGTCCCTTTAAGAAATTAAAGAAAACATCCACACAATAGTAAACCCCATTTGGACATTAAATCACACAATGAAGCTACTTTCTTTCTCAACATAAAGGGATAATTTGTAGGCAAATCTGCGCAAGCTAGTGCTTCATATTCCACACATATTTCTATATATATATCAGCTGGTTTATGTGCCAACTCTCAGCTATGGCCAGAAACTTTGGGTAGCGCATGGAATTGTTCCGTTTTTCTGCTGCTGGGTGAAGAGCGCCAGGGATAGCTAGCTTCCTCCATGGGGCTGCTAGCTATTATAGCCGCGGCTCCTCTCTGCTCCGGGGACTCTCTGTCACCTCTTGAAGTTACAGAGCCGGTTAGCACCCGGTTATTAACCCTTTAAATCAGCTATAACATAAATAATTAACAATGTTGTTGAGTTCCTCAGGACATATATTTAGCTCCGTTTGGGGGTCATGCTTGATCAGCACGTGTGTGCTTGTCAGCTGGCGTGTGTGTACACACTTGTGTATGTACTCTGGCCTTAATCTGTTTGTTGTGACATCGCTGTGCATGTTCCTGCATCACTTAAAAAAAATATAAAATTCACGCCTTTAGTTGCCCTTCATCTTTAAACTGCATTACCATGATAAAAGAAGTCCGTTTTTCATCTGGGATTTATTTATGCACGCATGCATTTTTAATTCCAGCAAAGTATCTATGCTTAAACATATTAATATATATATCATGCATCGGCTTGATCCTTTGAAATCCAGATCCTGAACTTAGGCCACCCTGTTAAGCGAAAAACCTCTGCCAGTGCAATGTAAAATGTAAACAGTTTTTCGGTACGTAAAACTGATTTACCCTTTCCTTGATCCTTCTAAAAGGCAAACAAACCACCAGAATGGGGTGAAAACATAACTCCCCCCCCCCTCCTTGGCGGGAGATAATTACAGTTATTTCAAAAAGTTAATAGATGTTAATCCTACGTTCTGGAAAAATACAAGCATTCTTAATTTATCTCTCTCGCAAACACGGCTTCTTCTCGCCAGTCACATCACACCCACCACAATCGTAGAAGGCCATGAAGGGGAACGCTGCGGTGTCTTGGGGTTGAGTCACAGTAAGGGGGGGGTCCAGCACAAGTCCAGCTGCTCCCCTGATACCTGCCCCTACAGTTTCGGCGTCTCAATAAAACAACACCCTTGACAGTGGACTCACAGAGCAGCTCAGTGGTCTCTCTCCATCATCCTCTGCCAGCCCTTCCAATCCTTCCTCTCCTTCTCCAACTGTCTCTCTACTGCCCCCCCCTCCTCCTCCTCCTCTCCTTGCCGTGGCCATTTATGCTAATGTGAGCGAACAGGATGATCTGTTGATGACGATTAGATTCAACCGCCGCGTGCACCTCTGGTGCTGCGCTGATATCATCTGACACGGCAGAAGAACCCAAAGAAGCGATGGCCCTAATTTGAAAGGCACCGATGCTATTTGAGCTCCGAGACGTTGCGTTAGAGATACGGTAAGTGGATACTGTCACAAGCTGATGTGGTGGAAGCTGTTCCAAGTGTCTAGATGCCCACTCAATTGAAGAATTTATCCTTTTTTGGGTTTTTGTAGCGTCGAGTCTCCCTTGAACTTCCTCTGCACTCTGTCCAAAGCTTCAGCTCCAGCAAGGTGTGCAGCTCTAATCAGCTCTATTTGATGTGCTGAGGCAGTTGGCTTTAAGGAGGAGCCAGGATCTCTCAGGACATTAAGGGAAGAGGAGAGGGAGGAGAGACGGAGATTACTGCTGGTCTTTTTATAGAGGAGCACTCCATCTTGTCCTTTTTAGCTCGCTCATTAGTTCTTGCGTTCCCCTCGGAGGGCGATTCTCCTTCTTCTCTAAGAGCGAGAGCTTTTACTTTGGCGGGGAACCTGTCCGATGATCGGTTAACCGAATATGATTCCCCGGCCCTCCTGTCCGTAGCAAGTCACAGGCGAAAGGCCTTTGTGTGGTCCGAGCTACTCCGGCTCTGGCAGGTGTGGAGAAAAAAAAAGACAAATCGGCCCAAGAGGGGAAGGAGAGACAGATGAATAATGATTGCACATGCTTTTCTTCTGTTGGCAGTAGAAGCTGTGGAGCCCGTGACATACCTATTCTTCATTTCCTTCCCTCCATTCCCTCCGTTTCCTCCCTCCCGTCGGCTGTGAAATCTTAAATCCCTTTGTGCCCCGTCAAAAAATAAATACACTGCCACTCCGGAACCGGCTGTCAGGGGAGTTCACCGTCTGACAACCGGCGTACACGCTGAGGTAATCAGAACTTGTCAAATGTGAAGTGTCCTCTGCCGCGGCTGAGAGTGTGTTTGCGCGTCCGGCGTCGCCACGTTGGCTGCAGTGTAGGTGTACTAATGGCCTCTTTATCAACATAGATGATTAAATAATGTCCTGCGACTGCACATTTGGCAGCAGAATTGTTGTTTAGCAGAGTAAAATAGAGAAACAGATGGATAATGGGAACTTGCCGTCACTGCCAACCTCCCAGCTACCCCACCAAGTTGTGTGATGGAGCGCTTTCACGCACTTTCATGACCTCTTATGATTATACATCATTTCTCAAGTACACCCGTTGCACTTCCTTTTTACGTATACCCAAGTGGTTCATGAAAAATTCATCTACATATTTGTTCTCTGTATGCACAGCCCCGCTCCTCCGCTCCCCCTCCGAGAGGAAGCGCCTGTCCTATAAAGACGCACCCGGAGAAATTATTGATTTGCATCTGTTTATCCGGGGCGAAGCGGCGCACCTCCCTCCCGTCAGGCCCCGCCGAGGATCCCAAAGGTGCCATCGCGCCCGTCTGTCCTTTTTACGGTGGGCTCTAAACCACGGACAGGGGCTGCAATCTGTTCCCACCCTCCCTCGAGTTTTATTTACGGCCTCAGCCCGGCAATAAAAGGCCGAAATTTACGGCTTACTTTTTAATTAGAAATAATGTCTTGTAGAGTTTAAGTGATGGATGGTTTAATCAATATATAGACCGCGGCTCGGCCCTATGATCCACGTCACTATTGACAGCGCCGGGAGTAGCCTAAGTTAACACTTTGTCCGTCAGAGAAGAATGTAGTGTTTTGATTGCTGCAAGAATCTGCACACTGTCCCTTTCTGTGTCTCTTCATCATCCTCCCTCCCTCCCCTTCCGCTGTCTCTCGCTACTCTGTCATCGCTTCTCTCAACAGGCGATGTTTGCTCCAGAATGAATCAACCTCCCCTGTCACACCGTATTTAGGCAATTACTTTACCTCCGTGAAGCCCCATTGTGTTGTGTGCCACATTTCTCTCAGGTTTAAATAAAATAAGGGCTGAAGGTAGGTTCTCTCGAATTGAATCCGACAAGCGGAGAGGGAACGTCTCTCTGAAATAGGTAGATATTTTTAATGGGCATTTTTTTTTCCTTCTTCCCTGAGGTTGGAAGACCAGAAAGGACTTTTCAAGTAGAATAATTAAATAGGAATCAAGTCGATGGGATTTGTTTCCCCGGCGCTGCAGATGATTGCGTAATATACACCAGGGATGGAATTATGGCACTTGACAACTGCATTTCAATTTTTGTCACTTGTGGCTTATTGTGCAGTGTGAATGTGCAGAACTCTGTGTGACTTCTTTATTTCCCCGACAATATCAAAGAGTGATTATACACAGGTGTTGGAAGTGAAGTATCTTTATATAGACGACTATCAGTGGAGACGTTCTTTTTCAACATATTGTTATACTGGACCGCAAACAACCAATTTATCTTCTGACTCCTTCAAAGTCCACTCCTACCCTCAGACATCAGACTACTTGCATGCACCGGTACTGACGAGGAAGCAGGGGAGTGATGCTGCACCTATGATGGACAATGGATTAGCCACTCAGCTAATAGAGATACAACAAAGGCAGTTTTGTATGGTATCATACATATAGGGTTAGGTTGGTGTGTTAGTTGGTGTTCAGGCGTCCACACAGGCAGGAAATACATTTATTTCATCATATAAATAGCAATATTATATCTTATATCTTATATCTTTTCTCTGTTATCACCAATTAACGCAGCGGTTATGTTTTATATTAGAGCGCCGTCGTGTGTCGTGCTGCAACGAGAAGCTGTCATCAAGCCCTCATTGGTTTTCATTATCCAGAGTTGAATCTATTTAATTAGTGTTTCTCATTAAGGTAATTTATTGTTGTGTTTTTCATGAAATATAATAATGTGAAGAAAAGGCCCGTGACTTGTCATCCGACGTGCTGCAGCGCGGGACGGCGCTAATAATAACTTCCCGTGTAATTATTTCTCGATCAGAGGCTCCGTCACTCATGGAATGTTTTTTAACAGTGACGGTAGGCCGTCCGTCATGTTGACGGATTGGGACGCCGAGGGCGGTCTACCGTTACCAGCTTGGAAGTGGAGAGGCGGCGCGGGGCTGCCGGGGGCTCCGCACGACGGCGGGAGCGGTTGCTCTGAGCGCCACGTAGCAACGTGGAAGGCTTCACGCCAAGGTTAATCGACGGGTTGTTGCATCTCAGACGGGCCTTGTTTGTTGGCATCAGGAGAACTGATTCGGAGGGGTTTTCCTCCTGGTGACGTTCAGAAAGATAAGTGATAAGTGATAAGAGATAAGTGATAAGAGATAAGCGTTCAATTGCAAGTATGAATGGTGACACTTGTGTTGTCACATGTTTGTTAACCGCTGGGTACAAAAACAAAGACATAAATCAAAAAAATGAATAAGTATATAAAATAAGTAAGTATAAAATAGTAAGAATAAGTAAATAAAAATGAATAAGTTATAAAATGAAATGTTTATTTTACATGCTAAGGTACATTAATTAATAACTCAGTGCTGAAGACGGATTATGCATTTTGTGTCCCTCGTCTTCGTCACAGATGAATTTCTGTTCATTTATAAAGGGATGTTGCAAGCAGCAGTAATGTGCTCTGGGGATATTCCACTTGTTGCAGACCACCTACCTCAAAGCCTAACAGACACACATGAGATCACCGGCTCTCTAAAACCCAACACAATACCTTTCTTTCTCATTGATTAGTGTTGCATTCACTGCCCAGGGCAGGTGGAATCATTAATAAAGACTTCATTCTTTCCTCTCATGGCCTTTGGAACAGAATAAGCTTGGATGACATGGATCCCGTTCTGGGAGTCCCTCTCGTCAATGGTTAACTGTTTAGCGGTGATTCAAAGGGGTCCGGCCTCTGTCGAAACTGACCAAACTCCTGCAGATCTTGACCTTGGTATGTTTTCGTCGACCCCTAATTTCCACTCTTTTCACCATCCCCTCCTTCTGCAGGCATGTCTTGGCTTTATCTGCCTCCTTTGTGCAACATAAGCTTGTAGATAAGCAGTATATTGGGCCGGGTTACTCATGTCTGTCTTGTTCATTCATCAGAATCCTCTAATTCCCCCCAGAAAACCTATTTCCCAGACTGCAGGTGGCCCCGTGTTGCAACACACAGGGCACGCCTGATCTCTCCCGAGCAAACATAGACATTTAGTCACCGCCGCCGCTTTTGTATTCCCTACGAGCGCCGGTAATGCCCCAATACATACGTGCTCCGCGAGTGTACACAGGACTAATCCCAGCCACGGCGTAAAAACATTCTACTGATAGGTACGCAGCTTTAGCCGAGATTAGCCATGGAGTCGGGAATTATTCATTTGTTGTATCTGTCAGGTGCATGTACAAAGCAAACAGAGTCCTACCGGGATCTTTAGCAGCGGTCAACCGTAAGCCCCTTTAGTCCACCAGGTGTGCTACGCCTTGAAAATGTGTTGCCTACAGCAGGATTTAGGTTGTCTCCCTGAAAGCATTCTTACAATTCCACGACATGCGGCACCATAAGTATGTCAGAGGAGGGTTTATTGGGGAGTGAGCACTACGAACCTTTAGTAAGAGCGACGCCCCGAGGCTCCGACTCGCTCACCGGTCAGGGTCGCCGCCAGCCGTGATCTCTGTTCCGAGAGGTTAATTAGGAATTAGAACATTGCGTGACCCACAGGATGTTCTCCACGGTTAGAATAATGAACACCTGGAAGGCCGGGAGCAAGCGTGGGAAACAAAAAAAAATTAAGTCACCGCCTTGAAACTTTTGAACTCTCGTGGCCTTTAAAATTACACTTTTTTTTTTTCTTCTAAATCTTCCGATGTGATGGTTTTATTATTTCATTCACTTTGAACAATTTAAGGGGTATGAGGTAGTGTCCCCCCTCCCCCCTTCGCCGGATAAATTGGATTCCCATTTGACATGTGATTTATGGGATAATACAGTTGGCGATACAGCAGATTAAATTTAATGCAATTTTGCTCGGTGCCAATGAAATCCTATGCAAACCCATTTAACTCGCATCACTCTTTGCAATAATGACGTTGTTGGCGTTCGTTAATTTGATTCGTCCTGGTCGGTCTGATTGTTTAGCACCATTCCTTAATTACATCAGGTAGCAGGTCATCTATTGCACAGAGTCACTTTTTCATGATAAAAGCCTTAAAAGAAGTTTAAATAAATAAAAGGCAAAACAAGAAGGTTTGACTGTAGATGAATAAAGAGGAAAGGAAAATACACCGTGTATTGTTTATATAGTATTTTTGGGAGTTTTGAGCTTAACTCGGAGTTCCTGGTGATTTCTGGGTTGCCTGAATTCAATTCGTATTGTCAAAGCCAAAATATTGTTTGTGCATTCAGAGAGGAATCCAGCACAGGTGGAGCGTGGGTTGCACATCCCAAAAAAAAAAAATACAGATCCTAAAAATTACATATACATGCTCTTTTAAAAAAAAAAAATCTATTTTAATCTGTAATCCTCGTATTGCTTTTTTTGGTGCAGCTGGTGCATTCATGCGGCCCGGCAGTGATTTTAACATTCTCCCTGTGTATACGGCTCAGTTTCGCTCCTGTCTGCCGTATCATAATCATTTGGCCCGATGCCTTGATTCGAATTGGTGGATTGTTACACCCTGAGTAGGTAGAGTATGATATATCTGCACACGGGCCACATTTTTAGATCAGCTGCATTCGCAGGTCACAACGCAGTGCAGAAAGGCGGCGTGTGTTTTTTTTTTCCGCCTCTGTCTGTGCTGGCGGCGAGCACGCCCCAGTACACACAGTCCCTCGATGCAGTCTGGCAGGCCCGGTGAATCATCTTCCCGTCACAGGTGGGGGAAATACAACAGCGGGATTGGCAGTCCAAAAGGTGGCGTCTGGCCCGCTGTTGAGTGAGGTGTTTGGCTTGCATCCGCTGGAAATGAGGATGTCATTTTTTTCCTCATGCAAGAGAGAAGTGCAAGTTTTCCGAGTAAGTATTTACAAGATACATTCATTCATTCAGCTCATGATGATGCAAATTCAACCCTGGCTGCTCGTGCTTGAGCGAGGGCGGGTGAAGTGTTCATGTGTTAGAGAGGCCGTTTCATCTGAGCTCTTGTAGGAAGGTGGTTTGCGAGGGCCGCTGATCAAAGGCGGAATCCTCAGGGCCAACAAGGGCCCGAGCTCGAACACCAGATGTTTCCCGTCTCTGTCAGCACCTCAGTGAGAGCTATCCTTATTTAACCGACTCCGGCTAATGGCTCTCACTGGTGTCATATACGGCGGATCGCTTTTCTTCCCCCCCTTTGTGTGAGGGGGACACGGGACAGGCCGCGAAACGCAAAGGGATATCTTGTCCCTCCGCAGCGCTCATTGTGCTCCTCTGTGAGTTTTTGGCCGGAAAAAATCCCTTTTCACAGTAATCGGGTGTGAATGAAACACTCGCCTATTGTCTACAGTACAATCTTGCATTCAGGTTAGTAATTAAACAAGCCGAGAGAGAGAGAGAGGGCAGAGAGGGGCTGTGATGGCGAGGTGTCGGTTGGCAGTGCGATGCAAAGTGAAAGGGATCAAGTGAATAAATTGCGAGAGGAGAACAGAGTGTGAGGAGGAAAAAAAAAAAGAATAGCTCGCAGACAATGAGCGAAGCGCACTGAAATATATCACCCGCGCTTTTCAGGAACGGCAAGGCAACAGATATGCAATGTGTAAGAATAGAAAGGAAAGTGTGAATGCCGGGGGAAAAAAAAGGGGGGATACAAAGTGGACGAGTTAACAGAAACGGCTCGACGAGGTCCAGATTCTTCATACGGCGTACAGGAGATTGATTGAGAGATTTAGTGGGCCTAATTGTGCCGCACCATCTGCCCAAGTTACGAAACCTGCCAGGCATGTGACAGTTTCCAACAGGCTCGCTGATGAGCAGATGTGCGCAGGAGTGTGCGTACAAGTGTGTGTGTGTGTGTGTGTGTTTAAGCATGTCAGTCTCTCGTTACTTTTTCAGGGGCGAATTAAGAGATTCCTATCTCGAATTTCTTTCCGAGCGGCGACGAACGCCGTCGCCTTTTCTGTATTTTAATGATCTGTGTTGTTACAGTTGCGGTTATTGTTATTGATAGAGCGGCAGGAGGGATGTCGGGGGCAGAGCGTGCATTTGCATAAATCAATCAGCCCCTCCACTTATAAAAATGAAACAGGTGGGATTTAGAGATGCTCCTGTAAAAAAGAAAAACATGCACATTAATTTGATTCATTTGGTATTCAATGAGATTCACTAAATGCTCACCCACCAAGAAGTACATCACATGTATTAACAAACCGCCTAAAGGAAACTCACAGGAAATACATACATACTGATTAATTATGTGCAATATTAAAGGACTTTTTTTTTTTTTTCTTTCCTGTATCGTTTAAGCCGGGTTCACACGAGAGCATTTTAAGGACACGGGACGTCGCAGGCGTGTCTCCGGGACGGATATTTGACCCTGAATGATACCACACCCTCCATTCATGTGGCCTACATACTTGCCTGCTCTCAAATGGGAAATATATCTTGCCCCACTTAAAAAAAAAAAAAAAAAAACAGCCACATGCCAGCCGTCAGTGCAACACAACATTCAGTTACTCTGAAAGTTAGTAACACACAAACGTATCAAATCACCAACAACCTTCCTTCTGTTTATTCGTCCTCCCATTTCGGCTTCGGCGTCTCCTCATCCTCTGTTTCATGACTCTTCTGTGTCATCCCCGTCATTAAAATATTAATTACAAAATGCACAAATATACAGATGTTTTTCTTTCCTTAAATGACTCACCAGCTCACGGCGGGTCAACCGATACAATTCCAATATAAAAACCCAGTCGCACTCCGTCGTCCCTGGTTTGAATCTTTATCAGCCGAATTTATTGACTTGTCGAGCCGCCGTATCGGCAAGCGGAAAAAAAAAAAACAATTTAAAAAAATTCTTGTAAATGTCGGAACAGCGATCCAAGCCAGTAAACACGCCACTAAAGTAATGGACTGTTAATTTACATTCGCCGGGGTTCGAGATTTTATTGGAGCTAATCCTACAAATTATGTCGAAAATATGACCGTCGGAGCAGTTGGTGCGTAAACATTCGAGTGTGTCGAGCAAGCAGACGAGATAAGAGAGAGTCTATAATTTTCATATTTGCGTCTGCAACCCCGTCTCCTTCCCCTGATTTGGCCGCCGACGACAGGGGACGTTGGCATGTGTTTCATATTCTGCATACTCATATCCCCGAGTCCCTCTCGTAATTATTATTCGGTAGATGCACTGTTTGGCACAAGGACAAAAGTTTGCATAATTTATTCAAGGCCGTCATCCGTTTTTTTTGAAAAATGGCACGGGGCCTTCTCATGTGCTTTTAACTAAATAGATGTAGGCTGGACATAAAACGGAGGAGAGAAAACTTTATTTATATCTTTACCTAAACTTTGAACCGATGCGTGCTTTATAGAATATAATAGGGCCGCTATGTCCAAATAAAGTCTGCTTTATTCGCCTTGTTCTCCGGAGACCGCCTTCCCACCGGGATATTACGACTACGGCGTAGCAAAATGCAAAAATAACACCTTTTCCTGTCTCCTGAAAGAAGTCAGCTCCTCAGATAAAGCATTTGGAGATGAGCCTGGTGTGATAACACGCGGCGCGCTGCCTCCGGATGCGTCCCTGATGGCTCTCAGCTGAGGTATTTCCAGCGCACCTCTCAAAGAAAGCGGCCCTTTGAGAGGAAGAGGAGGAAGGGACTTTACTATTCCACGTCCCGAGAGAAAGTGCTCTATATTTACTTTAATGAAGACGAGGACAATGTAAACAAACTCCCTCTATTCCGAAACTCTATTGTGCATCCTCCCCCCCCCCCTCTAATCCTGCTTGTAAATGCTTTGTCCACTCGTTTTGATTTCACTAATCTATGTTTTGGACGTTGCGGTTCCATTTCTGTTGCCAGAACACGGACGGGGGGAGTTGGACGCACTTTTTCTGTCCTTTTGTTCGTATCCCGTAAAGAAGGCAAACTGGCGTTTGTCCTTCAATTTCTAAACAAGGCTACGTTTGGAGAACAGGAAAACCTTTATCCATAAATCCCGAGATGAATGCAAAGATTGAATAATACGGTTTTTGGCTCGTCCATCTGTTTGTTCTCTTGTGGTGAAATAAGAAAAGGAAATAAAAATTTAATTCTACTTACTAAGGGGACAATGCATGTGGTTTGATCTGCTTATTTATAGAAGCGTATCATATACTTACCAGTACTTGCCGTATATTCTGCCTTTCAACCAACTATTTTCCCGTCATTTGCAGATGTTGCTGCCACATAATCATTCCAGTTACGATTTTAAAGTCACATTAGACCGGCTGTGTTTACATCCGGACCAAGCTCGTTAAATCATATGCCTTTTTCCCTGCGTGCCGACTTAGCGTTTTTCATTTAAACCCGCTGTTTGTGACTGTGGAACCAATCAATGACCCAGAGAGAGAGAAAAGTACTTCTGCGGGGAGGAAGTTCTCCTGCCACAGGCTTCACATGGTTATTTCACAGCGGCTTGCTCTTCTGAAAGATCCACTCGGGGGAGAATAAACAAAAGCAGAAGTCGGTCGACTTTCCTTTGCTTGACAATAATTTGATTCTGCGGGGATGAATCGGGGGAAACTATGCAGAAAGACTTTGTTTTGAATCCAACATCGGCCGTTTGCGAGGCAAATGAAACGAGGACCGTTATTAGTAGTCAAAAAAGGATCCTGTTTTTGACTGCCTAAGTGATGAAGTTGAACTAGCTAACATCGTGATATGTTAAGCTAGTTGCGATTGTTAATTAACACCGTTGTTTGGATTTAGCAGTAAGCTATCCATCACAATTTCAATGTAGCATTATTGCCATGGAGTCCAATGCGAGCTAGCTTCATCGCTACTTAGCATTCCACCTGTGTAAGTGCTCCTCCTCAGCCAAACCGAACGTTAACAACAGCTGCTCACGTTTTCTTTATGATACGATAGCATTAGCAAGGCTAGTGCCGTCATAACCACGGCACCGTCAAAACATTTGCTTTACTTTGATAGTAAGCCGCTGGACTCTACAAGAAGCTTTACATCGTCTCATTTGCGCTAAAAATGGCCGACTTGTAGTCTGTGCGCACTTCTGTTTGAATATTGTGTATAAGAAAGTCTAGTTTATAATCACGATGGTCTGTTTCAACCTATAATAATGACAGAAGCACTCGTAGTGCGGCTTCATTTACTTCCCCTTTAATGCAGCGTAGCATCGCTGTCCATATATTATATACAGTCTATGTATTCATTTGGTTCGGTAGCTCACAAGCAGCCCCAAAATAAACATTGTTCAGGATTCCAGACAAATCCATCAGATGCATCTCTCTTCAGAACCTGACCTCCAGAGCCGCGGAAGGCGACTACATACATATTAACAAAGCATAATATTTGTCTGATATCCCACTTACTCTTAGTCATCTATTGTGCTGTCAGATTTGAGCGCCGGCCATTTATTACAGCTTATAATAAGTTGTGCGCGGGACAGTGATGGACGACCCCCGAATGCTCGCCGGTATTCCGCAGTGAGATTCACTTCAAGATAAACAATAAGTGGCTTCAGGTGCACCTGCAACACCTACTGCAGCATTCACAGCAGGCGTGCCTTGATGTTTGTAACCTTTGCAGAGGTCTTAAAGAGGAACAGACTTTAAAATACTCCATGCAATAGTTTGTCCACCATATGACCCTCCATTGTATTTATAATTTATGTAGTGGATGTGAAAGCTTCAGGTTTTATGCACACAAACTGCGGTGACTTCACTTTCCTCCCCTAGCTGTTTAGAGATGTGACCCGGGTTATGTTGCCCCATTATAAAGCAATAACGGATAAATTGCTTTGCAGATGTATAATAAAGGAGCACAGCGAAAAAGACCGCAGGCGCTAAATTGTTTAATTCTCAATTGTTCAAATATGACACATAATTGAAATTTAAAGGGCCCCCGCGCTTTCTATTACCTTGCGGTGTGTTGCAGTGTTTATTCAAGAAGCATCACATGCCAGTCTGACTCATGCATTAGACATTATCAGCCGCTGTGTGTTTAACACGTGTTCCCCTCGTCATGCACAAGTTTCGTTTACGAACACAGATGTCTCTTCACGCCTCTCGCGCTCGATTTAGCGTGAAACGTGAGCCAAGTTGCAGACCCCGTGCATCAGCGTGATGCGATGTGCCCTGTGTGAATGAATTTGGATTGAACAGCCCCTCGCGCACCACTGCAGGAGAACCGAGCTACAAATCCGAAGGAGGAAACAGGTTGCGGCTGCTTCTCGTCCCTCAATCAGCGAAGGTGTGACGAGGCGTTCAAGTGCAGTTTGTTGAATGGAAACTTACTTTTCTTGCATTTTCTCAGGAACACTTAATGCATCTCTTAGAGAGAGGTGTTTGTTTTAAGGTGTTCCTATTATTTTGTCCGCGCCAATTACATAAAGCCGTGCACCGCAAACCACTAACGTGATTGCACACATTTACATAAAAGAAAAAGAAACACACTGATCCACCTCATTAACTGCTTGTTTCAAGACACATGGAGCGCAGCTCATTACATTTAAAGACATTTTTAATAAAAAAAACGGCCATCAAATCATTATCACTGTGCTGACGAAGCACATTTACACATGGGCTGTGCACGACACACACACACACACACACACACACACACACACACACACACACACACACACACACGGGCAGCTTTGTCTTACTCCAAGTCATTTTAATTTCTAAAGGGCTCGTCAAAGCAAACTGTCAGCATCATTGTGCACGGTGGGAAATCACTCAAATGTACTTGAGTTATCGGTGCCATTTGCGGCGGGGCGGCGGTGCACGGATCACTGAGGTGTGCTTCAATCTGAATAATGATTTGCCGAGTCAGACGGAAGACGGATACTTCCCCCCCGCGTCACTCCGGTTAACATGTTGCCCTTTGCAACCCGGGCGACCCTGAACGTCCGTAGAACTGCGTCGCGGAAAGAAAAGAAAAGTCGCCGGACCGATTTCCGAGCTTGAAAGGAACAAAGAAACATCGATTTTTAAAAACACAATGTGGTGAATCCGCAGCCGACGTATTGTACATCGCACTTGACATCATCCTCTCGCGTCGCGCCTGCTTTATTGTATTATTGTGTTTCAAAGTAGTTTAATTATCTTCACTGCCTCATTCTCGGTATCCAATTTGTGCAACTATTAGTATCATGAAATTGCATTAGCCTTGCTGAACCTTATTTTCCATTATGATGATTCGGAGAAAATCTTTGTAGTGTTTCGCAGTACAGCTAAAGCACAGTGCTTATGTATTGGGACACGCACACACACACTGGGAATACATTAGGGATGATGTCTGATTCAGCTCCAGGCGGTACGCAAGGTCAAAGCAGATACGCCGTGTATATGCAGATAAGGCTGCAGTGATTGGAGCAGAAATGATTGGAATTCACGCTCGTGGGCTTTTTCCTTTCACACAGTTTAGACAACAGTAAACAGGAACGCAGCAAGTTCATGTTGCCATCATCAATCACCTTCGGAGGATCGGAGCGATGCGTCGGAGGAGATGAAAACCCCTGATTCTCATTGATAGGGCTGTTAAAGGAGGAGACGGCGTCCGGGTGTGTTTGGCGGCGGGGGGGGGGGGGAGGGCCGTCAGAGCCGGAGCGGGTTCGGGGGAACTCATCTCACAAACCCACTGACTGTTTCCAGGCACCGGGGGAACCTGGTTATGAAGAGAAATCAGGCGTGAGGCAGGAAATCAGAGCCCAGGTTTAGCAGGATGATTACTCAGAAAAGTCCTGTTTACGAACAGCAGTAATTGAATTCGTCCACTTTCATCTATTTTTTCTTCTTCTTCTTCTAATACGTTTCATCAGAAGGTTTAACTGTGGATGCTTCTTCTTGTCGAGCATCTGGACAAACAGCACGGTGACAGGTTTTTCTTTAACCTGTGAATATGTCTGCGTTTTAACACCTCGCATCCGTTGGAATTCACCTCTGATTTATTTCAGTCCTGGTTGTTTGTTTTTTTTAATAACACCTTCAGTTTCTTCTCACTGCAGAATACAAGTTCTCTTCATCCCTTTAAAGGAAATTAGGCGGTATTTTATAAACTTTTATAGTTACAAAACCCCATGAAAATCAACCTTTTAAACTGCACTCAGCCTCCTGCCCATTTTTCCAATGTGAAATCCACTAAAACATCTGGATTCTGCCGTTATCACCCAACATTAACGATTCTTCCACCATAGATTCATTCGTATTTAAGTTTATATGGGATCGACTCACAATGTATTACAGTGCCCATGTGCATTATAATGAAGAGCCTTGTCACCTCGCGCTATGATGTGGCCCACTGATGTATTTTTAATAGCTTGTCGAGCTCTGTGGTGCAGAGGAATAATCAGACTGAAATGTCAGGCCGAAACAAACAATGCTTGTTAATTGGATCAATTGAATGTCTTTTTTTTTTTTAAATCAGATTAACTAACAATATAATATAGTATATATGTGCAATCCTTATCTTTTTTGAGTTCATGCAAATGCACTTGCTGATAATAAAGTGATGCTTGTTGTGAAGTTTTTGCAGCTAATAACAAGAAGCTGCGCCGAATGGAACGAGGTGAAATCTCCCAATTAAACCCGATAAAGTCTCCAAAAACAGCTCGACTCCGTCTAAATCGATGTGGGACACGTCTACCAGTCGCAACGACTCTTCCACTCCCCAGTGATTGCGACCCATTCCTCATTTTTCAATCTCAGTTTTGGAACAAATTAGATGAAGCCTCTTAACTCCGAGATGGCAACAGATTTTTTATTTTTTTTGTTTTGAAGAAAAAGCCGCCTCTGCGCCCGGAGTTTAAAGTCATCTGTTAATCAGAGACAAACTATAATTATACTCGTTGAGAGGCGCTTTCTTCATTTTTCAATTATGGATGCCCGCGGTTGCCAAGAGTTGCCAAAACTATATTCATTCTGAAAAATGCCTGACAAGAGCATTGTGGTGTTGGCGGCTGCGGTGATACTTCCACCCGTCCCCATGGACATATTGGGTTATAAATATGAGATCCACCAGTAATATCTTGCACAGATGATGTTATTAGACTTGCCAGCCTGAGGCATCAGCTGTGTGTATTGGACGTCTGTCAAAGCGGAGTCCCCCCCCCCCGCTACCAACTCCCCATGTGTTAAAACCAACTGGTCCAGGAATCGCTTGCCAGACTCGTGCAGAGTCCCAGAGACCTTTTTCTGCTGTACAAGTCGAGAAAGAGACTCTGGCACTCGGTGTACAGTCTCCTCAGTGTTTCCAGCTTCAGTACGGATTCCAGTTGAGTTTTTAAAGGGAAGTAAGTCGAGTAGAGTTTCACGTTTTTGCTTAAAAAGGACGTCCAAGCACAGTTTGAATAACATTCTAGTGTCGGGTTGATGCGGCGATGACTTAGGATCTTAGGATGGAGGGGCGGAACGCCGAAGAGTTGGCTGACAGGACTCCCGAGAAATCGAGTCAATATTCCTGATAGACGTTGAAGTTTCTGATCAAAGATGATCATCAGCGAGACACAAAAAAGAGTCCGGGGTGATTGATGTCGCTGTCAAAATCATTTTACACTCCTGCCGTCAACGGACCCTTTTTTCCACGAGCCTTCTTCAAAACAGAAGAGTACCTTCGGATACAGATCACATACAGCCACACCATCTGGTAGTTTTTGAGATATTTCACTGAAGGATTCCTTCTCCGGTAAAATTTGATGTTTTATGAAGTTTCATTTTGATCCGTTCAATTTGTTCTTCAGATATCTCGGCCTGAATAAAAGTCTTAAACCAACATATCGGTGGTAAGATGATCCGCCGGCGTTGACCACCCTTTGAGTTATGCCAGAAGATCGGCTTACAAATTGGATAAACTTGTCATAACAGAGGGAATTCTGGGAGAAAACCTCCTGGCTTTGGCATGAAGGAACAAACTGGGTTACATTTTTAAAATTTAAAGGCCAAATTAAACTCAGGTTGCTCTTATAGACCATCGATATCGATGAGGGGAAGGTCGGTCCTTTTGTTATCTTAAACAGAAGTTAAGCTCATAAAAAAACTGAGCTCCTAGTCGGTCTGTGAAACGTCCACATATTTGGGGTGCGGTACTCTTGAAAGTCAAAAGCAATTACCGACTTCCTCGCTTTCATCCGCTCCGCGGAGAAGCTACGCTGGCGTTTGTGGCCGCGGTGTAAGTGGACGAATAACATTACACCAGAGTGCAATTAGAACCCGGACCCGGGTCACACGTCCAGATGATGTCCTCCGAAGTGTGCCTTTAAAAGAGACGGAGGAAGAGGAAGAGAGGGAGCAGGTGGGGGGTTGGGAGTGTGAGAGAATATGCAACTGAGTCAGAGTGTTTGCCGGAGAATAAGACGGCGTGTGTGCACTCGCTGTTCCCTCCACTGAAGGCATGATGCACTTTCTGCAGAGGACCTGGTTGCAAAATCCAATTATTATTCTTCCCAGTCGTCTCACAGCGATTGTTAGGACCTTTTTTTCTCTCAATCCGTGTGCACTTTTAATTCTTGCACCAAAGGTTGTGACTGTACCGTTGTACCAGTGTGGGTACATGTGTGCAAACTCCGATCGCAGCACTTAAAAAAACGAGTCCGTTGCGCTTTGACATCGCCGTGTCTCCCGCCGCTGTGTGGCCGTCTCACCCCGGGAGACCTCCCGCCTTTCGATTCCTGCTGAGTCCGACCCAAACACATTTCTACCGCTGAGCCAGGAGACAAAAGGGAGCAAGGTCAGGAGATTGTGTGTATTTTCACGCCACTCCCCGAAGAGTGGCTGATTGCACGGGGAAAACACGAGGGCCCCGGCGCAGGTCACGGGGGTCCTCCCCCTTCGCGGGTACCGCTGGGACCTCGTCGTAAAACACGTCTCCTCGTCCTCGCAGCCTGATCACAGCTGTAAGCGTCCATTATAATCAACCGATGCTGCGACACCGATCACAGGAGGTCCCGTGAGTTCATGCACAGTCTATGCGACGCTGCTGCAGTAAATATAATAAGAGCAAGAAAGGAAAAGGGTAATATATGTCGGACTTACTTGAAATTCAAGTAGCAAGCTGTTCATCATCTGTTTTTTTTCTTGGTAAGATCAGGCACCTCGAGACCGGCGGTGATTTCCAGCCTTGAGAGTATTTGCCTCGACAAGAGAGGAGAGTATTGCTCTCTTTGTTCGGGGACATACCCCATGAGGATGTTTGCCCAGACCAATCAGACTTTCATCAAACTCTATTCTGCACGAGTCGGAGGACCGCAGGACCCCACCGCCTGCGAGCTGCACACACGTCTTCCACAGTTGGCAGGCACTTCTTGCTCGCGGCTTGGAAAAAAAAACAAATTCCCAATTATAGATGATTATCTCGGAGTATTTTTTTTGATAAGCGGAAGAAGGGTTTGCAACCAGGAAGGCGACCCGAACCGATCTTAGCTTGGACGGGCGACTTGTTCATTTCAAAGCGTTCTATGATATTGCTGAGAGTCTTCTTGTGTTATATTCCTTTTCTTCCTCTCCTGTTGAACTCTTCAATTCCAGGGCTCAGGAGTCAGTCGTCCAGTGTTCCACCAGGCATGCTCAAGTTGATTCTTGCCCACTAATCGATCAGTCAAAGCCGGGTCACCGAGGTCCTGACAAGAGGAGCTCTCTCACATTTCAGCCCGGCGTTTTTTTTTTCTTCTGAAGGCTGCTCGACAACACAAAAGGTGCCTACAAAGCAATTCACCGCGGTGCCCCTTGACCTCTGGGTCAACTATGTTAGGATGACTATTTACCTTTTTTTTTTCAAAGAAAGAAACAGGTGAAAGGGAACATCGGATTCAACCAGGAAATAGATACTGTTGAGGATGAAGTGGCTGTTTCTCCACTTCCTTAACGTCTACATACCATATAGACAATATCAGTGTTTTAATTGTATATTGTGCATGTTATTTGGGGCTAATCCCCCTCTGGAGCTGTGCACATGTATCAGCATGGGACTGTAGTTATTTATGGTGTTTCTAACTAAGATGTGCGTCGGTTGACTACGTCCCTAATTGTCACGGCATCGTTGAAGTGATCTGATAAACTACCGATGCAAACATCTCTTTTTGCTCGGCCTTTGCACCCTGTGGTTGCATGAACTAGATGAATGAAATGTCCTAACACGTCCTTCCTATCACTTCATTAACTCGGCTCCATGTCGTCGTGTGAACCGCGACGTCGGGATCAATCGATCAACTCTGGCGCCCCCCGCAGGAACGGAGCCGCCGGGGTCCCTCCGCACAGGAAGAGCAGCCGCGGGGGGGTCGTCTGCCGCCCAGCTGGAGGAAATCATAAAGTATATTATTTTAATTTATCATATATATTTATTATAATACAGCCGAGAAAAATCCTGACAAAAGACAGTCCGTCGATAAAAAGCGCCTAAATCTATATTTCAAACGCTTCCACTAATGTTCTCGTCCACCGTCTCGTTAAAGGGAAAAACTCCGTCCATATCTTTTTTTTAAATGATTATGTTACAGGAGGACTTGAGTCAGGCAACAATAAGGGAATCGCGGCTGTTGTGAGAAAAAAAAAAAAAAAAAAATCCCCTAGTTCTGCAACTTTAAATGAGATTATGCAAAGAGGGAATCCTCCATTCAAATTGCTCTTTGCTCTCCTCTGGTTTTGCTGCAAGTTTAAGGAGCTTTAAGCTTGTTAGTGTAAGTATTACCACCTCTGCAGTTTTTCTCATTTCCTCAGCTCCCTGCCCTGCTTCTCCTCCGCTAATATCCACCGCTTCTCCTCCGCCTGACGTCCGTGTGCATGAATTGTACATTAAGTGGACATTGATGGACATACAAACCTTCCTTCTGTTCCAACCACTGGATCTTTCTCCCCCTCCCTCCTCCTCCTCCTCCCTCTGCTGCCTATTTCTCTAATTGAGCTGTGAGTGGAGTCCAGGTGGAAACCATTTGAATCCCCTGCGGTCGTGACCGCTGCGGTTGCCTGTGACACACTCATGCCTCTCATTTCCAGACCATTTACAACATATTCATGCTCGGCGTTACACTCTCGCTACTTTTCATTACACCGCACAGTTTTTTTTTTGTTGTTGTTGTTGCACGAAAACATGAACCAGACGGAAGGTAGAATTTACATCGTAATCAATTCTGTATCGAGTGTGCAGGCTCATAATGCGCCGTCGAAAATGTGCATCACATTTGCTTAGCCAGGGATGCTATGTATTCATGTTTTAAGATTTCATTATATTTTGTGCACTTGGCTCAGCATCAGATAATGATATTGACATGCATGCGCTGTTGGGATCAGCGATATTGACATTGGAATTTGCAGTACCCCTGATTCAGAGGCTGAGCTGAGATTGCCGTGTGTGTGTGTGTGGGTGTGTGTGTGTGTGTGTGTGTGTGTGTGTGTGTGTGTGTGTCAGACTTTTCTTCTTTTTTTTTCCTCCTTCTCAACTCTGGCGGGGAATTAAGTGTCTATTGGAAAATTATGCAAATGCAGTTAGTGGGAAGACAAAATGGAGAGAAATTGAGTCCCGAGCAAGTCAGATGCAAATAAAAAAGAAAATAAATGGAGGTGTTTTCTCTGCGGAGGCCCCCCGGGCGAGGCTTGAAGAGGCTGCGCCGACAAACGATAGCGGTAATTAGAAAAAATGTCTCTGTTTGGGTTTTTAGGTGAGAAAAGGGCGTGGCCCGTATTGTGTTTCTTCCTCGACAGCCTGCTGCGACGCTCCTCCGGCCATATGTCGTCCATTTTTAAAAACAAAGAGCAGCTTGTTATAGATCAGAAATCCTATTAATCAATCACAATTAACCAATTAGGAGCTCGTTGGGATGTAATTGCAGCACACGAGTAAATCATCTGCCTTCTCATCTCAGGTCACCATGTTAGCATTGAGGGGGGGGTGCAATGCTTTCAGGTGCCTTAATAATGGCTGCAAATCACGTGACGACTGTAGATGAGGTCATGTTATCTCACCACGTATCCATCTCGCCCGTCACCCTGCCGATACGTCCGATCCGGATCAGAGAAAAAAAACGCTCCTGTCAGCACAACGCGATGAAGAAATCCATCCGGTGTGTAAGATTTACCTTCACTGGTGGTTCAGATCTTAATATAGCGTCTGTTTAGTTAATGTCAGCGTTAATGGCCAACAGGTGACGGTTGTCATGGTAACCTGCCCACCTGAGCCACCATAGCAACAGCAGTCAAGGTGAAGGCGGAACTTTGGACTCGCGCTCATTAAGACTCAAATAAGAACGAATATCATTTAATCAACGTCTTCATCGCTGTCTTTTCTTTTTTTCTTCATCCGCGAGTCAATTTCATCTTCCGTCTCTCTCTCTCTCTCTCTCTCTCTCTCTCTCTCTCTCTCTCTCTCTCTCCCAGCTGTTCATCCTCCGTCTCTTACACCCCTCCCTTCCTCAATAATTGATATCATACAATTGATTGTCCATCCCTTTCTGTCTC
This sequence comes from Macroramphosus scolopax, assembly GCA_901007825.1. Taxonomy (NCBI): domain Eukaryota; kingdom Metazoa; phylum Chordata; class Actinopteri; order Syngnathiformes; family Centriscidae; genus Macroramphosus; species Macroramphosus scolopax. The sequence goes on along the minus strand of CAAKHC010013795.1, from coordinate 19,615 downwards.
CTGCAGCCTGTTACCCCCTCCTCTTCCTCCTTTTTCTTGCTTTTTCTGAGGTGCATCCGTGCTGCATTAGGCCAGATTCAAACATATAGAGCGAGCGAGAGAAGATGGAAGACACGGGAATGGATAATGTCTCAGCTTTGCATTCCAGCTGAGTGTCTCCAGACAGATCTGCCCTTCCTTTAAATGATGCATCCATCTGCATTTATTTATTCAACTGTACGCCCGCCTGGCCTTTGTGCTTTTATAAATCTCCCGCTCATGGGAGTTTAACCCGGACCGATCGTACGCCTGTGCGCTGTTAAATATTTCTAACGCTTATTTGTTTTATTTGTCCTGCAGCAGGTTTTTTCCTATTGTGTGTGTGTTACTGTGTGTAATTGCCTCTAATGGGCGGTGTTCCCTTGCCTATTTGGGAAGTGTTCCGCGCGTCAGGAGGGGGTTGCAGTTGCTTCGTGTGCACAGTCCCATTATTTAACCCGAGCCATCAGTCACACTCAGGCGTCCTATCATACAGGGACCATTCAGACTGTGTGCAGGCTAAAGTTAGCGCTATTATCTGCCTGTCACCGGCGAGCTGTGTTGGGATCCCTTGTGGAAAACCAATTGCATGAGTGAACGCCTTGCTGCTCCGGGGATGTGCTCATCGCCTTAAAAGAGCGCTCTCTATTTACCTCCGGGTTCTCACACCTATCAACTCGCATTAGAAAGATTTTTGACGTCGCAGATTTCGACCATCGGGAGCCGAGTTTGAAAAAAAAACAATCTTTAACCCCTCGCAGGAAATGATCATCTCTCCTTTTTTTAATCATCTCCCAACATTTCTGAGTGAGCGGTCATCAATCAACCTCCGTGCAGACAGTGCGCCTCATTAATATTCATCTTATGTGAGACACTTCATTTGCATGAACACACTGTCGGCCTCATAAAAATTACCAAAGCCCTCACCAGCCAGTCAGATAAGCATCTGGACACGGAGCGGTTGAAAATCGGAGACAGCGTACTTAACCCGGCAACACTTTCCCTCTTCATTACATAGTGTAACGTGGGCGGGCTCGACGCAGGCGTGACTGGTAACACCGTACTTACGTCCCCCATCAGATTACTTTGAAAATCATGTTTGCGTTCGCCGCTTGCATGGAACGATTCTGGATTAATGAGGCTCATCCGTGCAATGTAAAAGATCGCTAAGACTCTGACTCACATGCAAACTAGTAGTTGTTTGAAAAAAGTGTAAATGTTCAGGTGTAGTGTGTTTGCACGCTGGCGTTAAATGCAATGGCCGGTGTGAGCAGGGTACCGATCCTGCAACCTGATAGCAACAGCCAGACTCATTCGTCAGAGTGTATTTCCAAGCGTAGTGAAGGTGCTCCATCACACTAACCTCCTCTTCTGGACGTACTCAGGCATCTCTCATGCATCCACAGCCATGCTCCCACCATGAGAGGTTACCCCACGCAGGAGACCGGGGTCCCTCGTATGGGTCACACACTGACCACGCCTCATATTCCATCTCCCTAGACTCTCATTTCACGGCGCATGACTGCTGCAAGTCAGCGTATTCCCGCTCACACCTCCTTTTTTTTTTTTGCTTTTAAAGTAGACAGAAAAGTCAATTAATTAATGCTGTCAGGATTCATCCGGGCTTCGTTGGCACGTTTGAGATGACTAAAACAACAAAAACAACAACATCACTGATTAGAAAAAGTTGCGCTGCCAAGAAAAAAAACAGTGAGGCGGCGATAAAGAAGTCTCCTTGATGCGACGCGGAACAGAAGCTACGGCGGCTGCTAGGCCGGCTAAATGTTGGCCGGCTTATCTGAGGGAGTTATCCTAAATCCCCCTCAGAACAAGTACCCTTGAAACGTCAGCGCCATAATGTATCATAAGGCTCCTTCTGGAATACAAGACAAGTTGGCAAACGCCGGGACGGCGGCGGCGGCGCTACCTGTGTTTTTCTTCCACTGAACCGAGTCCAAGCCCTTTCCTCATAAATATGTACTTTATGATGTGTTCCTTTTGGCGGTTGATAGCGGTCCCTGTACGTAAAACACACACGCCTTTTTGAGAGCCAATTAACAACTGTGATAGTGACGTTCTTTTTTTTTTTCATATTTTATGTGATAATTTAACACCCGTGTGCAGTCGCTGCTCCATCGGTTTGCGGCGGATAACACACACAAACACACACATGCTGTGACACACTCGGAGCTACACATTTTTTTTTACTTCCGTGATGGAAGCAGGCGCTATCTCCGACAACATCCCTCCCTGTGTTTCTGTGACAGTAGCGGAGCAAAAAAAAAAAAACCCTGCAAAAACAAGTCTTACGCCAACAATCGTACCATTAAATTTGTGTCCGCTTGTCTCGTCTGATTGTTTTTCAATATGTCGCCGTTTCCTTTTTCCGGTCCCAGTTTAGAAATCGTCCAACAGTCTAAACTTCAGGGCCAATTTGCCGCCTGTACAGTCTGTTTGAATGTGATTATTTCTGGATTTTGTTTTTTTTTTTCATTGCCGAGGGAGTCACACTGTTTTTTTTTTTGATTTTGGTGTCATATTTGATTTCAGCTCTCCTGCAGCTGTCAGAGGGTTTTTTTTTTTTTTTATCCAAAGTGTTGTTTACTCACGAGCCTTTTTGTGATCAAATGCACCCGGTCGTCATTTCAGGTGCGTCAAAGCTCGTTTTTGTTCCTTCCCGATTTTTATTGCATGACCTCGTAATATCGTCCACATGCAGAAGCTCGTGATGCGTTCGCTGCCCTTTTTTTTTTTTTTCTTTTTTTTTGTTAAACCCATTATTATCTCCTCAAACAAATCTGATTACTCTAATCTAGGATTTATGAATTGGGATTAAGAGCTGGATTATGAAACGGGGGAAAATGTCAATGCACTCAATAAATCTAATGACGTGGGAGAAACATACATGAACAAATCAGAGCATGTGAACATCGTCAGAGCTGGATGATTGTTAAAGTCTCAAGTCACGACAGGTAATAATGTGTCATTCTCAAATGGAATAACCTTTTTAAACCACTTAGTTCCAGAGAGGTTTTATTTATTATCAGCCAACTACTAATAAGATCCTAAAAACATTCTCTCTTCAGCCTCAAATGCCAAACAAAGTTGCCCCTTTGATTTTCGAGCCCCATAGTTTCTGCATGAATTCCTTTTTTTTCCCCGTTAATCACAGTTTAGTCCTTGTTAGCGAAGAGAAACAATCTTTGGATGCAAGTTCTCAGCTCTTCTTCCGAAATCTTGATTGGCAGCCGATTAATCCAAAGTGAAATGAGGAAACGAAGTGTTTATGTCATCATTTTTGACATTTGGTGTATCAAGTCTGTCAAGTTGACAACACTAAACCTCATGAACTTGTAACCATTCAGCCGTTCATAACTCTAAACTCTGCAGTGTGTCAAGAAAATAACTTTATTGTCATTGCATGTATTGTAATGTACAATTCAAGCTTGTAAATCTGATTCTTTATCGAAGAGCAGAGGTTCATTTAAATCACAGATGCAGACTCAACATGAAACTCTGATGTCACCCAGCTTCCCGAGAGCCTTGTCCTTTCATGCCGCGCGCACGCTGACCTTTCCGTAACCAGATTGTCCGATGCTTTTATCTCCCCGCGATATTAAACGCAGTATAGAATGCCTAATGTTCGAAGGATAATGCTTGTGTACAGCGTCGTCTGCACTCTCCGGCTCGTATCATTCTGCAGAGATTAGAACCGCATGTCTGCAGCGGATCATGACCGATGGAGGATAATTGAAGGCCGAATCATTAAAGCTGACTTAACATAATATGATGATATGGGATTGATGGGGGTAATATGAAGAATCTCATCAGATTATAGATGATGAAATAGTTTATCCCTACTGTATATTTGTACTTAAAGCATGTGGATTTTTTTTTGCATTTGTTCAATGCGCCGCAGCCGCAAGCCGACACGTCGTAAATCACCTTTTATATTTGCGATGAATTCCATCTCCACCAGGAGCGGCTTAGCGATGACTTCATCCGGCGTGTTGGGTTCAAGGGTAGTAGCCTGGAAGGTTGGAACAAAGCCTGCGAGCACAGTAGTCGTTCCTTAGGTCGAGCAATTACATTAACAGGTGCAACAAACTCAAACTGTGGAGTAATGGCTCGTGCCCGCAGGATAGGGGGAAACACCGCCACGCTTCTTATGACACTTCCCAGCCGGCCTTGCGACACATATAAGGGCTGGAACATATGCGTGCACGCTCATAGCTCCCCCCATCAAAACCAGTTTGTGCTTCAACGCCTCCCTCCGCGTCTCCGCAGGAGTGATTTGTTGCTCAGGTGGGGGCGTTCACGCTCCGCGGAGCAAACAACAACAGAATGTCCCGAAATACAATGTGTTGTTCGCATCCGTCTCGGTGTTTGGTTGACAACACCCGGTGTGAGTTCGGCTGACTGGAGATTGAGCAACTTGCACTGTGTCACTTGATGACAACTTGAAAACCCGCGGCGCCATAAGGGCCTGTGCATAAGGTTGATAACGCCGCGGTGAACCCATCTGCTGCGTGTCTTAGTTGAAGACGTCCAAAGAGGACGAGTAGCCTGCAAAAGTCTGAACCCCCTTCTCACTTTTCTTTCTTTGCGTTTCCTCCGACAGATACCACGAGGTGTCCGGCGCCAGTGCAACACGCCGGGAAGTGTGGCGCTGTGGAGGGAAGCGTGCCATAGAGGAAGCACCCGATCCAGGCGTTTGCCAACAAAAGACTGAGTACTGAACTCGACCGGGACCTTCGGCAGCGGGCGGTAAGAGGAGGAGGCCATGTGGACCGCACGCCTGCTAGTCCTCGCCAGCCTCTTCGCACCAGCCGCTCTGGGTGAGTCTGAATCAGAGGCCAAGTGTGTGTTCGCGTGGGCGTGCAAACGTGGGCACAAGACTCACCGAAATATGTTACTTATTTTGTGACTGGCGTGTTTTGAAGCCGTATCAGAGAATTCCTCCTTTGCTGTTTCGTTTCCAGAGTCTGTCAGCCGAACGTGATAAAAGCCGCCGCCTGTCTCGTTTTCAGTGTCATTCAGGCTCACTCTAATTAGCAGCTGTTTACTCTCTAAACTCCCTAAATTGTTTTTTAGACTTTTTTCCTCCTTCGCCGTGTATTTTTAGAGCCGTCTCCCTTTAAGCCTCCATCTCTTGCTCTCTGAGCAAACAGAAAATTAACCGAAATTACTCTCAAAGAATCATCAACACCGCTCTGGCTTAGCCGCACATATTTAGAATAGCCGGCGTTTGCAAGAGAAGGCAAATAAAGAGTTCCTTTAACTTGTCACATGTACTTATGATTCATTTGAGAGGTCCGTGTTTCGGCACGCCGTCGTCGCTCTGCGCCGCTTCTCTTTGGCCTCTGGATTGTTTCAAATGAAGTCATTTAAATTCAGGTTAGGAGAAGCCGTCGGTGGCGGCCCGTTGGTGTTTATGTGTGTGCAGTTGGTCTCAATCAGCGAGGGTTGAGATGTAGCAAGACTTGGCCCATAGAAATGTAAATTTGCTACGGCCCGACACCATTAATGGGGAATTTGAAGCTAATTGAATAGTTGTTTTGTGATATCTGAGCAGGGTCGGTGGGAACTGTGGCGATGCTTCAATAGAAAGAGGTGAAGGGACGGTTTATTGTTGTCATTCGAAAAGTGCTGGAACAGCTGTTTGCCCTTGATAAGTGCCAGACCCCCAAATACACGATATCACATCAGGGTGGAAACAAGACAGGAACACAATAATATAATATGTCCAACAGCTGCGGCGCATTTCATCTGTTTCCCTCCACAAAGAGTGGAAAGTTTTTCTACTTTCAACAGCTAAAAAAAAAAACCCTTTATGTTTCCTCAAAGCTGCACAGAAATGAGTCCAAACGTTCCACTTAAATATTGATTGGTAGCAGATTTGCAATATAAAAGAGGCTTCGGAATAAAATCACAGTGATATTGCATGCAGCCCTGTTGGGGCATTGATATGTACCATCCACTCCTAAGAGATATAAAGACGTGCATGTCCATGCACAAACAACCCTATTAAAGTAGATGTGTGGCCCTTCATGCTTCCACCTCTTGACCTTTGCATCTCCTCCAGCTGTGGCCTCTCGGTCAGTTAGTATATTAAAATAAATACATCTCATCATATAAGCTCTGTTTGACGATACGTGATTGACATCACATGTAAATAACGTGCCGGGACAAAGAGACGCAGCGACCATTTAGCACCCGGCCCTCTTATGATGCTGTAAACAGACAACACCAGGTGCTGCCAGTGAATTGTTCCTCAGCTGGAGGAGCTTCAGTGGGAATATTCACCGCGGCGTCATTGTGCGTGCGTCTCCCCGAGAGTGTTGGACGCCTGCACTCCAGAGGATGCTGGCCTACTTCGGGTTGGTAATCCCGCCCCGCACCTTTCGAGTCAGGCACAGGCATGCAGAGGCCCCTGAGAATAGATGAATGGAGTTAGACTTTTTTTCACGTAACACTCACAATGTACAGAAAAAATACGTAACATAAAAAACTGATGCTTCCCCACACAGGGTAAAGGAGGTCAATCAGGGAGGATGCAAATGACTGCAATCATATTTCTAGCTTAACAGTCGCTTTCGGAGAGCGAGCACCCTCCACCAGCGTCTTCAAATTACTCTGGTAGGATGATGCTCGGTCCTCCAGTCGGGGTCCGGACGAGTGTCCACCGCTTACTGACACATTTCATCCCGCATTGTTTTCCATCACCATATCAGCATCCCGCTATTAAAGCTGCGAAAGCACCCTGCCCTTTCCTGTCTGTTATTTGCACGTCAACACTCCGTCCGTCTCACACTTTTGCACTCGTCTTTAATTGAGTAATATTCTCGGACATGTGTCACAACAGCTGTATAAAACGGCCGATGATTGACTGCAACTCGCGGAGCGACGGGGACGAGCGGCGGCGGAGTTATTGACTAAAAGTTCCGTCAGTGAAACGGTGGGAAACAATGAAAAAGTAGAATGCCGCGGACGCTCCAGCCATGCCTGAGCCGCGGATTAATCCTTGTGTGTCTGCACATGTAAAAGGGCCCCGGGAAAGATTTCATATTCATTCCACTTAATACCACCCCATGGAATCAGAGATATGGTGACTATAATGGATGGAAGCGTGGAGTCTGACAGATTTTCCACGGTAAGATAAGATACCAGTGGATACATCAAAAGATGGGAGCAGATATCCAGCTGTGGGGGGTTGGATAACGCAGCCAGGCAGATGTGAGTCCCGCGGATCTATTAAGCGTATCTGCGTGTTCTGCAGGTTATTGTCGCCCCTTTGGAAGAATGTGCATTCTGCAAAAGAGGCATGCCTCAACGGAGGTGTGTAAATCTTGTCTTCCTCCCTGCACGTAATCTGTTGCGCCGTGCAAACACCCTCCGTTACTCAAGTCGTGGCATCCGGCGCTAATAAACTAATGTTAGCTGTTTTTTATCCAAACAGGAGCATTAAACTCAAACGTCAGTCTCGCCGTTCCCGCAACTGATCCACTTAATTCCATCTCCTTGTGGCGGGCATGGAGGGGGGGGGGGGCTCCATCCGCTTCGGCATCCCTGGATTTGCCTAATTTGCTTAATTAATTAAACAAATGATTTATCTGAGCTCATATTTCAAAGGGAGAGGACGTTCTTTGTAGCGCCCGCCGAGGCGCGGACGGTTGTTGTGACTACGAGGTGCCTCGACGAATGGACGTCAATCACTCGCGTACAGGCGTGCATCATTAAATACGGCCCCTCTAGTGTCTGAATTATATATGCATTTTGAATTTGACATTGAATTATGAAAAAAAAAAAATACGTGTGCAACTTTGTCTGTGTTCTAATCAAGTCTTTGAATGAGGCTACGTTGCTATGCTAAGGTGAGATAGCAGAAGCCGAGTTCTCTATCAGATGAAAACAGGCCGTATTTATTTGGGATGGTGGTTATTTAACTACAGAATTTAGACGGTTTGTGCTGTGCAAAGCTCCCGACAACGAGCTAACAATTAAGGTGTGATACAGTGCCGTCCTCGTGCTCGTCGGTGGTTGCAACTGGAACAGGAGAGCTGCCAGTGATGTAGCTCGCCTATCATTAGCAGCCTCGCCATTGTTGCCAGATTCAAGTTGCCAGATATTTTGGCCCGACTGTCGCATGTTTGGGCGACATCTGTCCATTTCTGTTTTTTTTTTAGACGGATTAACTTGAATTTGTTTGGAAGCGACTGGAATAGCAGAACACAGTGGAACCTGAGTTGAATTTGGGGGTCCCGTTGTGGGACAAATATTCTGTTGATCCAAAAATCTTAATTGAATTGTGACCTTAAAACGGAAAGTTAACTTGATTACTGGATCTGGAGGATTGTCAAACCTCCGGTCCTTATACTATAAATGTTATACGACATGCAGGCAGTCTTATTTCCAAAGAAAATCCAATGCCAAAGCAGCAAATAAAATCATACTAAAGAAAAAGAAAAAAACATGCCTCATCCCGATAGGTTAACTCTAATGAAAACGAAACCAAAACATCCCTGAAAGAGCCTGAAATGTGGAATGTACTGCACATACTGATGCAATAAATGTTAAAGCAAGGCCGCGGAGCTGCTTTAGAGGCAAAGGAAGGGAAGACGTCCAATGGCAGCCCGTCCTTGGCTCACGGTCTCCTGCACTTTATCTGCGGAACGTATGAAAACAGTTCACCGTGCACGATGACGTACATCACTCAGCTGAAGTCGACAAAGAAAAACAAGGACGGACGGCTCTGACTTGAAATGCATAATTTTTAATCTAATGGAACGGCAGATAAAAGAGGTCGTTTAAATAATGTATTTACTCGCATTTCACATAAAAAAGCTTTTTCAGACGGTTTTGATGATTTACTTAAAAATGCCCGCAGCTTTTTTTTTTATTTCCTTTTTTTTTTGATGATGATTTCGTCCCCTAAGCCGCACACGGCATCCCGAAAATACATAATAATATTGCAGTTATGGTGGAAAATTCTTTATACCCACCCTAAGGGGGGGCCGGCACTGCTGACATTCGGATGCCGGCTTATTCCATCGCTCGTTTCTCTGCACGCTAGTCGTCCCTCAACTCAGTCTTTGCATCCAAATTTCTCGCTGTATTCTTTTTATTCAACTCTCACATCCACAGTAACATTCCGTGTTGCCTTTGAGTGGACATCCCCTTCTCATTTTGTTTTATGTTCTTCCCATACTGACTGAAAAATCAATACCTGCTTGATACGGGGGGATAAAATAATGGCCCTCACTGCCCGCGACATCGCGAGTGCCGGCTTGACATTGCCAAACTGCCGTCAGAACCTGCGAACGCACCGCGAATGAATGACAGCGACATTAAGAGTGGCGGGTTGGGGTTAAATACCTCTGCTTGTTTTATAGGTGTGTGTGCACTGAGACTTGTGTATATCTTCCTAATAAATGAATTAGAATCCACTCAGACCAGCTGCACGGGCATAATTTGGTGAGCGCTGAATTGATGCCATTTAAAGTAGACCTGCAGCCGGGCCGAACGGTGTTTAATGAGGACAGATATTGACAGCAAGGTCAAGTGGCGGGTGGATGTTAGTTTACATTAGGAGGCGTAATGTGCAAGCGGGTGCATGCATGTGTTTGTGGTGTCCGCCTGGCTGGAAGGAGAGCTGATAAGTAACCGGACCGGCTCGCAGGGCAAATACAGTGGGCGTGCGACACTACAGGGTTTCTCACGCCGCATACCGGCAGGGGTCAGGCAGTAATTTGGGGTGTGGGTGGAATGTGAGAGGCAGGAAGGGCAAACAGAAACCACACAGAGAGACAATGCAGCTTTATTCAATTTGCCGTATTAATTGCTTTTTTTTCCTTCCCCGAGTATGTGAAATCCATACGCGCGACGTATATCCGTCCCTCGTCTGTTAGCGATATGCAATCGCTCCCGCATAACGAAGCTGTTTGCGGATGTGACACATTTGCATTCTGATGATGACACAGCAGGTGTGAACGACCGAGCGGATGATTATATGTGGCAGTGTTTCGACGCTACGGCGCCGCGGATGCAAATCCATCAGATATGTAAGATTGCCCCGCCGAAGCTCCACTTTCGAGGCGTCCGCAATCATCGGGGAGGGAGTGCGTGGTGGCGTGAGAGGTGAGGCAGGCCGACAGGATGATGTACTAGACTGTGCAGCAGCGGCTGCAGCAGCAGCAGCACATGCTAGCTAATTATACCACATTGCTAGCAGGCTAGTAGGGGAGGCTCGCTCTGCAGGATGTATAAAGTCTTTGCTACAGTCAGAGAGTTACTTGTCTGTCCATCCTCTTCTTCATCCATCCGTCCATTCAACCGCTGTTGATCAGGTCGTAATGTTTGTGTATCTTAAAGGACGCCCAGTGGCAAACTTTCCCCCAACCGCGATGCACACTGGCAACTTCCTCTTGACGAAGACGTCCACGTAATTGCACCTTGTGCCTTGTGTAGTATTTAAGGGTGTTGCAGGAGCTATTTTCTGCAGGTGGATGGATACGTCTCCCTCTTTCTGCCTCATCACTTGCAGCTCTCTGGCTGCGAATTTGAATGTGTTTATGAGCAAAACAAAGAAGGCTAAAGATCGAATGCCATTTCCCTCAAACTAAAGTCGGCCTTAGCTGCAGCGAGGGGGCAATTATGGCTAAGACGGCGTGCGACCCGGCTCTCTCCTCCTCCCGGCTTTGTCATTGAATAAACCAAGCATGCACAGTAACCGGTGATTCCGCCTCGGAGAATCAATATGAAGTATTGTAAAGTCTGCATTTTCAGCACATGGGTGGAGGGGATCAAATGTTAGTGGGGCAGATTAGCCCGTGAGACCTTGAGGATAAGAGAGAGAGGGAGTGAGGGAAGAAGCGATAGAGAGGAAGGTGTGTGTGTGTGTGTGTGAGAGAGCGAGGGGGTGTATCGGAGAGATAGCTTTAAATATGGCCCAGTGGCCTTGTAGGGGAATTCAATATAGCCATCGACAAAAGAAGGCCTCCATTGTGGGGGCAGCAGCCTCCTTTGAGAAGCTGCTCCACTTCCTTATTAATTGTACTCTCATTAAAATAAAAGGATGGAGGAAAGGAAATGGATAGCACAAGAGTAATGGTAGCTCTTGAGCGTGGCCTCCTTGTTTGGAGGGATGCCAGGGTCAAGTAGTTCTAGTGCTTCGGAAAATACACTGTCGTTTGTGTATTTTATATACTGCAGATATCGCCGGATACGTACACCCACAGCGCCTCCCTTTATCCTCCGTCTCTCGAGTCCTCCCACATGCAGGAGCACAAATCTTCCTCACTAGCCGCTGCAGATGTGCAACATCAAGGCTGCGAGGGGGTCATGAGGTCATGAGGAGTTCAAGCTATTGATCAACGAAGTACTGATCAAATATATTATGTATCGTTGCGTCTACTTTGTCGATGTAGCCGCACAGTCAGACTTGGCAGGAAGCAGCGAGATCGTCAGACAGAAGCTTCACAAATCGTCGACGCCGGTTCAGGTTTGGACGCAGAGAAATGTGGTTCGGTTTCGGGGGAAAAGATAAAAAGGGGGAGGAGCCGCGGAGGCGGACGTGAACATAACTTTCTCAGACATCTCCCGGTGCCCCGAGACCCCCACAAAAGACCAACTGTGTCAAATGAGAAAAATTGCAGGTGCACATTCCCCAGTTTCCCCAGCACACTCCGTCCTTCCTCCCACACACACACACACACACACACACACACACACACACACACACACACACACACACACACACACACACACACACACACACACCGCCTCCGTGATCATTGCCCCTCATTTGCTGGCGGGAGGAGCAGGGGGATTTAGGAGGAGATCCTTTTTCACTGCGATAATACCCTCCTTTCTGTGCCATGTTGTGGGCCGAAGAAAAGGGTTGAAACAGGAGAAGCGGAGTGAGCGATGTCATTCCGCAGCAGGACACACAATCCTACGATAACGGCTGCCATTTTTTTTATATACAGTATGTGCGTGCAACGGAGGGCACTTTGAATCAAGCCCGGGTCAACTGCACCCTTTCTTCTCGGTGTCCTCAAGTCACCGTCGGTCAGGTGGCGGCGTGCAGACGTCAAACACTGTAATTAGCACGACTTTACAAGCGGTGTGAAAAAGGTTCGCCTGGTGACCTCAGATCCTTCCCTTTAATGTCGGTAATCCAGGTGATTGGTAGCTGACCTCCGTTTCAATGTTGCACTCATACCGCCTTAAGCAGTGGTTCCTGACCTCTGGGCCACATGTCACGTTCAAATGAGACAATCTGACCCTCCACACATGTCGTCTGTAGCAGGTCCAACAGGGGGAGGAGAAACAAAGGAACTTTTTGATTATATATATATATATACATCGTTAGGAGAGTTTATTTATAAGAAAACAACATATTTATAAGAAACAAAAAAATTTAAACTAAATTAGTATCTAGTATGAATAATATTTATTAAATCCTAGAATATATTTGGAATTCGTTTTTTATTGCATTGATTATATTTAAATTTATAAATTTATTTTATTTGATGATTATTATAGATTTTAATCACGTTTTTTTTCCTTAATTTTTTGCTGATTTATTTTTTCGGTGTTTCCTACTACACAACCAAGCGCGGTTGGACCATGTAATGATATGTGGCATGTCAGAAAAGTTTTAATTTACATTTCTCTGTCTCTTAACAACACATTTTAATTCATGACAAGGTGAATACAGTTTAAAGGGCGTTCAGTGTTTAATATCGAGGGCTTCAACCAGTAACTGTAACTCCCGAAGCTTCCCAGCAGCTGCAAATTGGGAACTTTGCAAAAATAAATGTGTTGATTTTCAGGGTGCACGGTTGCCTGGATGTGATATTGTATCACTCATCACAGCTCCACACCTGCCTCGGTTGAAACCAAGTGTGCCATGTTGTCGAGATTCTCTCGTTCCTCCTATTTCATGCTTCTTCGCTTCCCGCCGGATTCCCAGTGAAACAGACGAGCAACATACGTGTTGCTCGTCGGCGCTCATCATCCCCACATTGTAACCGCGTGTCTGATACCTGTCGTTTTGAATGCAGCGGGAAAGACAATCAAAGGGGATCGTCGTCGCCGTGTGTCTCAGATGTGCAGCGTAGCCACCCGAGCTAATTTCAGCAGCCTTGACAGACTACATGTGGAATGAGATTACTTCTCACTCTGTGGGTGGTGGAAGAAGCACAGTTCTTATTTTTTTTTTAAACACTTTTCATCTCCCACTCCAATTCTTGCTTTCTTCTAAACTTTTTTTTATCCTACCTGTCCCGTTTTTTTTTTTTTTTTTGTCACAGATCCACCTTGTGCTGCGATGTCACCCACACATCTCCTTCCTGTTTCCTTCCACAGCCTGTCGCTAATCACACACAGGCGGGCTTGGATTTAATCCAGCGCGGTTCGGTTGAAACGCCGTTGATAGAATCCGTCTCCGTACGGCCAACTGGCCTTTTGATCCGGCTCGCGTTGACACAACGTATCAGTGCTCCGCCCTGCCAGGAAAAAGCAGCACCTCTTGCAAGGAGGAAGTGAAACCGAACAAGAAGCAGCGGGTCTGATTCAAAAACCTTTAATCCTGCAACGGTGTTCTGTTCTCGGATGTGTGTGCGCCAGATAGCGGCTTCCCCCCCCTGGGAGAAACAACTCCCACCCAGCAGAGAATGTATTAAAGTGGGCATATGGGCCGCGCAACAGTGCACGGAGGAATAAGCAAACCACGAGGGAGGTAACATAAGACGCGTGGTGCGGTTAAGTACAGATATAGGCAGCTTTTAATCTGCTGATGCCACCTGGCGTATCAGATTGCACCCCTCTTTGGGTTCTTATATAGGGCAACACCCCCACTGCCCCTTCTCCTCTTCATCTATAGTCATTCAAACACCTTTGATTTTACCTTCTAGGGATTTAATAAGTGCATGTGTAGTTTAAGCAAAAAGTAAGTATTCCAGCCATGATGCTGCCGCACCAGCACGACTAAATTAAATGTCTTTGTCAACCCCCCCAAAAAAACAAACAAACATCACATATGCATTTGCATGAAATCACATTTGAATTTTCCTCATGTAATTAATTTCTTGTCATTCATTATGTAAGTAAAGGACGACAGCGCTGAGCATTCATTTGTAGTAAGTGATGCTTCTTTTTTTTTTTTTGCAACTCGGTTATTTCCCTGCAATGAAAACGCAGCCGCGGAGGTATGGGAGGAGATTTTGGCTTCGGCTTTCTATCGCAATGCCACGGAAGATAAATAACCGCAATGCAAATCAGAGTGTTTGGTCCTTGTGGAAGGATACTTTTGATAAAATTGCAAACACAAGTTCACACAAGGACGGTTAAAGAGGAAGCTTCTATTTTTTTTTATTTCTTCTTCCTTTCATGGTCTGCAAATGTCTCGGTATTGAAAAATCCTCATTTTACCTCCCGAAACCTCCGAACAAGGCCAGAGTTTTCTCGCAGCCTTCACATCAAACAGTAAATACATCTTTTATCTCAAGATTTCATCAACAACCAATACTTTGTGTTATGTAAATGGCGCCTCTCGCCCCTGATCTGCTAGTTTGGAGGTAAAGAATGCATGTTCTTCATCACCCTCGGACAAATTACCAGCTATTGCATGGAAGAGAGAGCTGGTTGTTTTGTTGCTGGTGTGCCGGGTCAACTCATTACCTTTTTTTCTTTTACTAGCTCCATCATGAGTTTACATATTGTGCCAAAGCAGAAAGCTATTATCTGTTTGGTTCTGATAGGTGGCATGTCGTTAACCTGGTGGCAAGTACGCCCGGTGCCGGAGTTTAACTCCATTTGCTCCCACTATTACACTTTTGATGCAAGCGTAATAAGTAGAGTCCCAGGGATCCATTCAGACAACGATATTGCTCGGTTCCCTATTCATTATTGGAGAATGAGTTTTTCTCGGTGTTCTGTCGTCGGCTTGTGGCATGCTGCTTGTACAAAGCTGTGTGTTGCTATGGCGATGGGCGAAGTGTTCGCATGAATGGGGCCTCGCCGAAGGTAAGAAAAAGGGACAAAGACACTTATATGTCAGACGGCACATGCTGGCTTGACCGGCTGGACAAGGACATTGGAGAAATTTGGATTCATGTCGACGCTGGTTAACAGACGAAAAAAAGGGCTGCGAACGCTCGGAAGTTGTTTACGCAGGTACAATACTAAAGCAGAATTAAAGGCATGACCTCTAAACAAGGGAACCTGCATCAACAGGACCTTTATATCACTTATTTTATACATCTGGTGTTGTAAAGCAGTGATATGAAAGCTTCCCAACAGCAGATTTCGGGCTACAAGTCATCATTATTTTCATTATGGATTCATATGAAGGTGATTTGACGGACTCCTCCTTTAATCAACCAATCAGTCTCCATGTTTTTCATGCAACCGACGCTTGGTCATGCGAGTTTCTGTGAGAATATGTTACTTTCATGTAAAAAAGGGGATCTAAAGTTCATGGTTATCTTTTTTAAATTTCCACAATAGCAGGAAATTACATTTCTTTTTTACGCTGCTTTTTCGTCTTAATATGACTTCACGGCTACGGCCCCCCTAAAAATACAGAACACCGAAATTGCCCTTTCAGCGTGTTTTTAAAAGTATTCATGTTTCTTCTCATATTGATTTTCTTTGGCCCCTGTACATCAGTTTCTCCTCGCCTGAACACCGAAAAACCTCCTGAGAGATTCAGATTTTTGCAAGGTTGCTCCGCAGTTTGTCTCCGAGCTGAACTTAGCAAAGCGCCGGCCTCCTGTGTGCCGTTAGGAAACTCCATCTGATGATGTGTGGCGGAGGAAGAGAGAAGTAAACACCCCTTTCCCCCGAACGCATCGCTGGATTCTACCTGTTGTTTCTTCTGACTGACCTCAATTACGATCAGGGCTTCGTGTTTCTATAGGGGCTTGTTGAGTCATGCCAGCTCTGGGACGGCATGTGTGACAGGGATTGTGCTCACTTTAGCCTAGGAGCCACCGTACAGTAGGAGGGGGGAGTTCAGTCTTGACTGGGATGTTCCCTCGAGCGATGCAGGTGCATGTGGGTGGGATGCAGGAGGGAGGAGGAAGAGAGAAGAATTGTCAGATATGACGGCAGCCGAAGAGCGAGCGCCCGGCTCGCTGTCAGGCGCCGCTCCCACAGCAAGCTGTCATTCCACCTCCAGCCTGGACCGTCTGACAACAAAAAAAAAAAAAAACGCCGCTTCGCCGATAAGAAGCATCACATCTGGTTTTGTTTACAGCCGGGAGAGGCGACGCTTGCTCGGAACGTTTGACACAAACGTGCCGACAGAATCGGCTCCTCTCATTTAAAACTGCTTGGACAAAAAAAAAATGTTTCTCTTAAGGTGGAACGGATTTGACCTGAGAAAGTAATTTGCACACTAAAGTGGTTTTTAACATAAGACCTTGATGGGAGACTTACTTCTCATTTCCGCCTTTTTTTTTTCTTCTTCTTCTTCTCTCTCCCGCCACAGAGATGCACTTAATGAATTGAAGTAGTGATTAATTAAACGAAAGTGCTCGCCGGATGGGAAGACACCTCGCCCCTCTGTTCTCATTATGTGAGTCAAGCCCATACAGGGGGGGTGACGGCGAGGTATCGGTCTGTGGATGCAAACATGAGGTTACTGTCGACTGGAACTACATCACAGGAGGGAGGGAAGTTGCTGCACTCGGCAGAATTCCTCCCATCTACTGTAGCGACCAATTCATCCTCCAATACGTCTTGTCGAGGTAGAAGCTGCACATGAAGCTCTTGAAAGATAAAATATTCACCATGTGCGCAGGCTGATCATGATGATCGCTGTATCTGGTCGTCCCTCTGAGCTCATTTGTTAACACTGAAGAGCTAATTTCCCTCCAGGCGTCATGGGCAGTTTGACTGACGGCTTGCAGCACACATATCGGAGGATGCTGCCCCTTCGAAAGAACACTATCAGTCTTTCCCCACTCCGCTGGGGTGTGCGGCGCCGCCAATTAATGTGCGTCAAAAGAGGCCGAAAAACAAATGGCTCGTCCATCCGGCGCGTTGAATGGATATCTGGCTCCTGTCACGATGAGTAATGCTAATTGTGCTTAGCGGCGTCATCGGTCAAAGTGTCAAAAGGCCTGAGAAGTTCGTCAGGGTCTCGCGAGCGGCTCGTGAATTCATCACCGCCGAGGCTTCATTTTCGGAACTTCTTCTTCGGGGGGGGGGGTTTACAATCATGTCATGATTGCGCCGAAGTGTCGCACAAACATCGTGTTATTGATGCCGTTCATTTTTTTTAAACGCTCCATCTGCAGAGCCCTCTGACAGTTCAGTTCCTGGATAATTTCCGCGCCGCACACAAACGCCTCTGAGACTTCCCTTTCGCCCGAGGCCGTATGTAAACATAATTTACTTGGGAGAACAATTTGCCTCAACTGTTTTTCACTTCAAGATAAATAATCCCTCATGCATTATTGAAAACGCCGTACTTCTCCACACATCGAGAGTCCCTCCCTTTGCAAAGTGATTTATTTCATTATTTCGCCCCCTTCAGAAAATGTCATTTGTTGCATTCGAGGGGAGTGGGTGTGACAGGCCCCCATTGGTCTAATCAAATAACTGTATCCGGATTCATGCACTAATTAATCACTAGCTCTGGGGGCCGGACCCATCCGGCGATGCTCGGTGGAGAAAGAGACATGTGATCTGTCGAATCAGCCCCCTCACCGTCTCCTCCTCGCTCTTCCATCTATCTTGCGGTAATTCAATGACGGCGGAGTTCATTTGAATGCATCCCCCTCGCACACAAACACACACAGAGCTCTGCAGCTTCTGCAGCAGTCGCTCTGTAAAGGGATGAAATATCGGAACATATTTACGTTCTTGCAAGACCTTCGTAGTCGTCGAGAGCATATTTATAAAGCTCGTGTCCTTCAGTGAATAATCGACAACCGTGTTCCTCTTGTTGCGATCCATCGCCAGAGATCTCCGTCAAAACTCCCGGTGGCTCATTTAGTTCGGCTCATGGTAATTACAGTCCGACTGACCTTAGCGTCTTCACCCTGACACATTTCCTTGGGAGATGAAGTGAAATACGAGCCGACCCAGGGCCGATGTTTTGTTACTAATGATGACTTTTAAATGTCACTGTTCCTCTGCTCCGTCTGCACCTCCTCACCCGGCGGTTCAGAGGAAGGTAATCGGTCTGGGGCTTCTGTCGCTGACCCCGCGGATGAGCTCAGCTTTTAAAACAGAGACTCGCCATCACTATAAACACACACGATCCAAATCCCTCAGAGTGATTTTTAAAAGCTCTGCAGGCGATGGAGACTTTCCCATTGACCATATGCCTGTCTGACCTTTCTATTGCCCTTTTTAGACATTCGATTTAGAGTTATGTCATTGATAAGCAGCTGGGAAACGCTCTGCTAAGTAATAGAAGCGTCCGGAGGGGGGATCAAATCATTTGTTGTGCAAGTCTCAAGTCAAGACCGGCAATTATCAAGCAAGTCTGAGATTTAAATCCAGTGTTTGCATGCGACGGTAATAATCTCTGCAGGTACGCCGCTGCAGCATCGTTCCATCAACTTCCACCTCTGCTCGCCGCTCACGCAACTTGATCTGTGGGGCAGTCAAATTGATCCAAAGCGGGAACCGCAATCAGGGAAATGAAGTCGGCGTCGCTTTTGTTTTGGGGCACCCGAGAGAATCTTTAATGTCATAAGGCTCGAAGGCCGGACGAAGCCATCGGTGACGAAGAAGCTCCATAAGGATCGAGTCCACACCTCTGGAAGTATCAAACGTCAACCGTACACTCCGTGTTCCCCAACAGCCACTACTCTTTTTCCGCTTTATTCAGCAGTGCACTTGTCAGAGGAATTATCCAGGGAGAATCTGCAGTGAGACACAAAAAAAAAAGGGAGCGATCCGCACTGCATATAAATACTCCTTTGAAGTATTTGCTGGTGGGGGCAGAAGAGAAAATGAAGAGGATAGAACATTGGACCTGAGATAAAAGGAATGACATTAAGTGAGACTGATATTCAATAGCTGTTTCCAGCAGGTGTGCAGGTACAGAAGGGACGCCGGAGCCGGTGGAACATGAGCCCGATCAGTCATCGCCTCCGGGTGCAAACGTAATCACTCCGAGGTTGTTGACTAACCGGGTAACACGAGGCGTCGCCGGTATCGCGTGTGCTGGTTTAAATTAGGGGATTGCTGGTGTTTACTGCTCTCGATGCTTCTGTAGTGTAGCTCTCACTTACTTATTTATCTAAGTGACCCTTCCGAGGGAAAAGCCGATGTTATCCCTTTCCGATCGCAACAAAGTTGCGATGTGATCCGGGGCCAGAACTTTTTCAGGGAGGCGGAATTAAACATTCCCATTAAGAGGCTGATAATTGATGGCTTTCATCACCAAATTGAATGCAATTATTCCGATCTGTGATGTTTCAATGGCAAGTGCGCTTTTTTTTTTTCTCCCCGTGTTGCGGTTTGAATGATTTATGAGACGAAGTGAAATGACACGATAATGAGGGGCTTCTTTTGTTGTTGTGCCTCACAAAGCGGCGCTTTTTTTTTTTTTTTTTTTTGGTTTGGTTTT